>DWLO01001062.1:0-16373 GCA_018245335.1 Dalla quadristriga
ACATGTGGCCGCTGCCACCGATTGCCCACTTGACAACTGTGACCAACCTCGAAGAGAACTGTAGGTAAAATACTGTCCGTGTTAGTTATTCCAAGGTATTTGATAAGCACTGAGTTACGGAGTTAAGGATTTATATGAGCAGTAATAATAAAATCATTTCGATTAGTAAGAAGGTAAGCGAAACGATGGAAACTCATAGCCACGGTAAGGCGAGGAGAAAAAAATATGAGGCCGGTGTAAACGTGGTCATCGCCTGGAGGAGCCGCGGTACTGATACCAGGTTTAATAACGCAGCCGGGAGTTAAACTTAAGACCCTTAGCTCGTTTAGTACAATAACTAACTGAGCTGAGAGGTTGACTATTAATTTTGTAGTAATAAAATCAGCATACCGATAAGCAGGAAGGTAAGCGAGACGATGAAAGTGAGCACATAGCCACGGTAGGGCTCGCCGTTGCGGCCGTACGGCTTGGAGAAGAATATGAGGCCGGGGTAGATGCGGTCAACGCCCAGCGCCTGAATGAGCCGCGGCACCGACAGCAGGTTGGTGAGCGCTGTGGACAGCGTGGCCGCCCAGCAGCCCGCGTAGATGAACGGGCCCCATGCCGACATCAGCTGCATCACCTACATCGAAATATTGGTATTAGTGCAGATATTTTCTAGGTAGATGTTGTACATGTTTAGCCGGAGGTGTTACCACCCCAAGCCCATTTCTGCCGTTTCGGTGCTATAGCAACTCGCGTAGATAAACGGGCCCCACGCTGTCAATAGGTGCATTACATAAGCGGGGAAATAAATTATTCTCCAGGTACCTACTAACATCTTGTATGCGGTTCGAGATGGTAGATATCCGTCATGCGTCACGCCCATTCATGCCGTGAAATCAATTTTCGTTCCTTGTCCAAAGGACATCATGTAATCCTTAGGAGTAACAACGCTTCAGGTAGTCAGGGTTGGATTGCAGTAGCCACTGCGCGTGCCACGTGTATTATAAAATCATCACTTTTCCTGTGGCTCAGTCAATAATCCAGTACGGTAGACAAGCGCGAGTTGCGGAATACAATCTCAAGAAGGTTTCCTGGAATTTACTGTGTGCTTTTTTTTTATTTTTTATATTGCTTTCAGTTATGTGCATACAGGATACAATTAAAATACTACCAAGAAAAAACTTACAGAATAACTGTTGTGGAGGCCGAAATTGCATCCTTGCGTGGTATTGCGGCAAGCCATGACTCCTTCGTAGCTGACCAGGGTGCCGTTATCAAAAACGAGGTCGGTGACGTTGCCACTGGCGTCTCGCAGGGCGGCGCCACCGGCCAACAAGACCATCATTCCGTAGCTCAGCATGGATATGAGGAGCGCCAGCAAAGTGCCCTTGGGGATTGCTGATGCAGGGTCCTGCATCATCGAAAAGATTATTAGTAGTAGTAGTACTGAGGATTATACAAACATTTCTTATAATTGGTAAGTAGTAGGATGTCTACTTATTATTGTATGTTAAGGAAAATAAACATCATAGCAAACGAGACTGCAAAAGCTCGCCAAATATAGCAGTGAGTCATCAATAGAAAGACTAATTGGTTTTAATGAATTGATTCCATACCCGACGAGTCGGACGACTGGTCTGTCGGTCATAAATTCCGAAAAATTACGGGTCAACCAATTTGACTCTACAGACGCATATTATCATATGATTTGTTTCAATTCTACGTATTTGCCTCTATTTGCATGCTAAGTGATCGAGTTCATTTTAGTCATCAACACCGAATGCACGTGTTGGGGCGTTTTGCGAATGAGACATCAGTTCTACTTGCCCTGTCATAAACTTATACCGTCATACTCATCTTAAGCTCATGATGAGAAATCGAATCAATATCGTAAATGCGCAGAAAGTTTGTTCGCGTCCTTATTGATTCGCAGTGCTTCTCATTTAACTACATTTGGCAGATTATATACTTATTTTAGTAAATGTCAAGAAATTGAATGTGAAAGGTTAATTGTCATTTTAGAATTTCCTTCTATTGTCACTCCTTCTAAACATTTAGGAAGTAACAGAAAGTATAACTTTCTTGTTAAAATTTTCGAATTCCACTCAACCCAACTAACAAGATACAACTAGGTACCTACCCTGAATTAGTTCCCATAGTGTCGTCCAAAATTCGGACACTAGATTTTTCTGCAGTGACTGGTTAATGTCTTTTACTAGTACAAACCAGAGTACCTAGTAGTTTAAAGCATGCATTTCGGCAGAAACGATCAGGAAATTAAACACAAACATTGGTTAATGGCGGCATGCGTCAATTATAGCGGTTGAGTTGCTGACGTCAGTTTCCGTGCGAGAAGTAAGAACTTTCGCTATAATTTGATAGAAACATTGAAATACACCGTTTAATTTTGGTATACCAATGTCACGACACGATCACATTGGTGATATTTATTAATTATTACTCTACCTACCATTCAACCAAGGCGGACTTAATGCTAGAAGCAATTTCTGCCAGTCAACCTTCGGGTAATAAGAGATTACACGATGGCGGTATAACAAAAAAAAAAGAAATTTATCATTATTTAATCATTGAATGAAGGGTCAAATAGAGGTTGGTCCTTAATTTCGGTTAAATTGGTGAAATTTTAAATTAGGTTCATTTACTTACAAAGACGAGCCGTGGGTCCCGGGTTTGGATCCCTGGCCGGGGCAGATAAATGTTTGGGCTCGGATTGTGGGCGTTAAATTGTGTCGTTTTCTGTGTGGCCGCCACCCGCAACACGAAATCCTAGTGCGGGGGTGTGAGTGCGTAAGCGTTTCCATTTTACGCACAGCAGAATATTTTAAAAAGTTTACTTGAACTGTGACTCATACGATTAGATTATGATATCTGCATTCTGCGTGAAACTTACTTTTAAGTCACCGGAGATGTTGGCGCCAGCCTGGATGCCAGTGACAGACGGGAAGAAAATCGCGAACACGCTGAAGAAGTCCTGATACTTCCCTTCGCTATACGTGTAGTCCTCTGCAATGTTCTTTGCTAACGTGGACGCTGATATAAATAGAAATAAAATATTACTTACATTGAGAAAATCCTAAATAATATCTACACAAAACATTATTATTTTAGTGGTGTAGGTAATACACAACATAATAATATATTTTAGTGGTGTCTAACATGGTTTTTCGATGATGTCAGTTTTGTATATTATTTACTTAGGTTACTAAGGTTGTTTGGAAGAGATCGCTCTATAGTGATAAGACCGCATTTTGTACTGTGTCTTCTATGTAAAATGCTGCTGTAGGTGTAATTACTTCGTGTGTACTTACCTATCTACTTACCTAATAAAAACATCAATTAGAAATTTACTACGTATTAATACGTACCGTTTGGAAAATATTATGTCAAATGTGGCATGCATTGTTGCTTCCAATAAAGAACAGAATGTTCAATTTTCCCATTTCTATTATATATTTTTAATTTATAAACTATCTCAAGCCTCAGGGGTTGCCACGCATCTATGACCAGCTTCGAATAGGACAAAATTATTACGAACGAACCAGCACGAAGGTATTACTAACAGGACTAACTAACTAACTTACTAACTCCCTCGCAGAGTCCTATTCGAGGGTTGTCACATATGTCTATGGGTCCTCTGCCAGGTTGGTGGGACTGAATGCTCGTTTGCTATTGACAAAAAAAAAGATAGAATAAAAGGCACCTACTTCCGAGCCCAACAAATCCATGTGCAATCTCGCTGTCGCTCGTGGGCCCCATGATTGTGCCGACGATGAAATCCACTATCGCTCCCACTATGATTGCGACCAGGAAATTCTGCGAAAAACAAAATTTATTATATAATATATTATTTTCTTTTTATTCTATTTTTGGTGTGTGGTCAGAGCAGATGGGCATGTTGACTTATTACCGCTGCAGCTTTTAAAACTAAAGCAGTCCGGGATAAAACCTTGGTCATCTTAGTAATACAACAATAGTAAATGAATGAATAATCGATAATTATAACGATATGGCGAATGCACGCGGCCCTTGATGTTTAAAACATGCGACTAATTACAGTGTTACGAGTAAGTAGAGCTGTCTACAGTTCAGCCGTAAAGCTCCTTCGTTGAAATAAAGGCAATTACTTTAATCAAATGATGGACTCGCGTGTGTTCATCAATCGTACCCTGTTTTAATGAAAATTAACAGTGGACTGGACACTATGTTAAACGCGCTTTGACAGTATAATTTTGGTTAAATTTAAGCGTTTAACTATTCACTGAGTTTCATTTATATTTCAACCGTTGATACTTGTAAATACCTACTACATTTCATTATATAGGTACGTTGCTTTGGCTAGCAATATAATGTAATCATCGGTAGGCTAATAGGTAGTTAAGAGGACACACAATGACCATCACGAAAATGGTAAGCCAATGATAAACACTTTTGTAGGTATGGAAGGAAAACAGTAATAAATGCAATATTAGACGTCCGAACTCAACCACATGCGTATAGAGACAACCTTGACCGGTATTCTACGTTCAAGAACTTTAAAACCGCTGTGTGCAGTGGTCTACCCAACACTTTTAATGTATCTTATTATATCAATAAAATATCAATTCCTATTTAAAAACTCAATTTCTCCCACTTCTTCCTTTTTATGTATTGTAAAAAGGGACGTTCGTTCAAACAATTTTCTCGGATCTACTAGGTATCTCACGTCCCATATTAGCTATACAGAAGTGGTCGTCATAATAATATGTAGCCTTCAAAGTCAATATACCTAACTTTTATAATTGTAACGGATTTAAAACAATTGATCGCAATGTATATCGTTACCACTTTAATGCGAATCGAGGCAAGTGATTTAATTGCATTCCTGAAGCAGAATGACAATAAATTGCATTAGAAAAATCCGTCTGCAAGAGCATTTATCTGAAAAGAAAAAAACAAGCTCTAAATATGAAAATCTTAAAAGTTTTCGCAGGGGAAGACAAGAATATACTACAAAATATGGGTTACTTATATAAACACAATCAGAGGTTATAAGGTTTCCTTGTCTCCGCCTGCTACAACTTTTTTGATTAGATCTTGATTTTTTCTTTTCAAATAAGTGCTGTTGCGGTCTTGGAATATAATGCTTTATACTAATTTAATTTGACCCAAATTTTTTAGTTTCATTTATGAAAGTTGATCAATTTAACTTCCAAAGTGCAAGTAAGTGTACGAAAACTACACAGGCGAGTTCGCGGCAAAACACTAGTATAATGTTATTTTTTACGAAATATACCATCGACGACGCCCATGTTGATTTTTTCCCAAAACAGCTTTGCATTATGACATCTAACGACATGCGACACTCATTTGTTATCCATTCAGTCGTTCAGCATGACAAAGAAATTGACATACATACTCGTACATACAAACACTCGAAAAACATAACACTTTTTTTTACGCCGTCGGGTAAAAGATAGCTTACATTCAGACGAGTCGCAGTCAATCAGATAACTGTGATGTAAAGTAACATTCCATATGAGTGCGCTGAATTGAGAATGGTAACCGTATTGTATTTAGTGTGCGTACCTACTATATCTACGTTTTGCACGCGTCCCTTTCCAAAGTTAACGTAGCTATGCATAGGGATGTGAACTACCTATAGTTTGTTTACTATTACAGCGAGGTCAATTGTGGCAGCGCCCCGTTCCGAGCTCAATTTGTGGAGAAAAGCAAATGTTAGACGGAATGTTACCGACTGGGATCCTGTTCCGCAGTGACACACTTCTTTTTACTCTTCATTGAAACCGTATGACTCGGTTCTCGCATCGTATGACCGACCACTGTGTAATAAAACTATGTAATGATGTAAATATGTTTCACGTCAATAACTTTAATTGGTTATCGGATCAAACACCTGTTATCTTCAAATACTTATTCCAGCGTGGGCTACATCAGCACTACCTACTTTTCACTGCTTTCGTGTATGATGTATAATAAAATAAATAAACGTATACAAAAAAAGTAAAAAGTATATAATAAATGTTTATAATAGATTTTATAAGTTGCGATGGCAAAGTGGCAGAGTCTGGATTGGACCCGTTCCACGGATTACAATGTAACCCACCCCTTTACTCAAACAAGTTCAAATAACAGCTGAAGTGTACAAGTTGTTTACTACTGCGAGGTCAATTGGCAGCGCCTTCATGTCGGTCAGCGCGACTCCCTGAACTCGGTGAGGAAAGTACCGAACCGTCAACCGTAGTCAACCAAGCTGGACAACTTCAGGTTGGCAGTCCCTTCCGAGAGGACTTTTAATCTCCGTTTGTACTACAGCTTAACGAATACAAATTCTTGAGCAATTAAGTACCTATATTAATTAAAAGTACCTACTTATATTAAAAAATCTATAAGTAGACATTGTGTCGAAAAACTTCAGAATAACACTTCAAAATAACACTGTTCAAGGCATACCGTCAGGGTCTGTACACGGGCGGTCTATGGGTTGGAAATACCAAGAGATCGCTTAGTGCTCTACGCATCCACTATCAAAACATTTTTAGAATGATGTTGGGCCTTCCCCGATTTTGCAGTGCCTCAGAGATTTTTGCCCGAACTCAGATTGACGGCTTCCATGCAGGGATTCGAGGTTGCATCTCAGATGCGTAAGGTGAGGGGGAGTAACAACATCATTCTTAAAACAATAGCTGAAGACATGCAGGCACCTGTGTTGAGGCATTTGGTCAAACGCTTTGTGGTAATCCAGATAGGCGAAGATTACATATGTTTTACTTATATTTGTGATGTTTCTCAAGTGTTTGTAATTACCGCGTGGTGAAATATAAAGTTTTGATTTGATTTGATATACCAATCCATACCTGTGCCTTACTCTCCCAGTCCATGCCAACGGCGCATATGACGCACATGACGACTAAGGCGACGGTTCCGACAATCCGCACGTCATTCACTCCATTGTCTATGATCCCCGAGTTCCCCAAAGACCGCAGTAAGTCGTTCAGGGAATCACAGAAGCCTATGGTGTTCATACTCGCTGCTACTGCGTTGGCGAAGGCGAAGATTATGCCCACGGAAGCGCCGAACTCAGGACCCAGCGATCTTGAAATTATGTAGTAAATGCCACCTAAAATCAAAAGGATAGAATGGTTACTCTTCCCTGTTAGAGCTTATCTAATACGAAAGTCATTCGAACAGACAAACTCAGCTTAATTTAAATTGGATTCTAATTAGGTGTTAACGTAAAGATGATTAAGCAACAGTTTAACCTGAAACAGGTCGTTTTTCTTTGTCTCTACTGTCTAGGTCACATTGCTGCTGGCAATTAATTAGGACAACGCCTCTTTTGCGATTAAACGCGCTGTTTACGTGTCGCGAGACCGAGCCGGCGAGTCCTATCCTAATGTTAACTTACGTCATTCATAGTCTTTATGCTTTATCACATAATTTTATCACCAACATTATGTTCGACCCGTTTAATAGCAGTGAATAATTGCTAGGTAAATATTTAAAAAAAAAAAAAAAAAGTTTGAATATTTTTTTTGTCACTGTAAGGCATCATCGTGGACTTCATTAGTCCTTTATTTATTACAACAGTAGGATAACTGTCAAGGTATCCTCACTAGCAAAGCGTTAATAGACGTTCCTACTGTAAGATACATATGAGTCTTCCTTCTCAGAGGCCTTCGAATGGCCTGAGAACTTCCAATTCTCAGAATGTCGACTACAATTTTATTCCGCAATAAAACACTATGGAATATGCTGTTGGGCATTTCAGTTTTGTCGACCCGTGCCCTGCAGTAAACAGCTGATGTATAGAAGCGAGGACTTTCACACTCACACACCGCTCCAGGATTTTCCGTGTTATGTGTGGCGGACACATATAAAACAGCACAAATTAACGACCAAGAACCGAATACAAACAGTTAGAATATAAAATAACTTTATTTGAACTATTTTGAACGTTATTCTACTACGTATTGTACCATGTATCTTTATAAATTTAATTTACTGTTAGTAATGATACCAAATAAATAATGTCTGTTCCAGCCAGGGCTCGAACCCGGAACCCATGGCTCGTCAGTCAGGGTCACTGTCAACTAGCCACGAAAAGTCAAAGATGTTACAATAAATAAATAGTTTACAACAGTCTGCCCTATGCTTACACACAATAATTTTGTCACTGGTTTGTATGAATGTTCTTTTATTTTTTAGCATTTAATATCACGAATATCAAGGCTACATTATAAATAAGTATAATTTTGTCACAGACAACGTCGTGGTCTGTTTATAATATGCTTACCTCCCTTGACTTCGCCGTTGGTGCAGATGGCGCTCATGGACAGCGTGGTGACGACGCACACGAAGGCGGAGATGGCGATGATGATCAGCGACCAGCCGATGCCCGCCTGCGATACCACCCACGAGATGCGCAGGAACAGCATCACGCCCCAAATGTTCAGCAGGCATGGTATTAGCACTCCCTATAAACAAATAAACGCTCAACGCCTTTACGACTGCATGAAGAACATAGTGTAAGAAGTGGTTTAGAGAGTACCAATATCACACGGACGCCCCGAGGTATCCCCGAATAACTTCTTTCACTAGATAGAGCCCCTTTTAACTTGGCTATGCATCATCTCTATGACTCCGCACGCAATGCAAAAATGTCATAATTTTTCAAGTTTTAGTTTTGTATAAAATTACAATCCTAAACTATCAAAAACTCTTGATGTTGTAATTTTTGAAATGCTGATTTATTAAAATCAATAATAGCGCGAAATGCCCATGTCACATTTATTTACATCTGTAGAAACAAAATCGTTTGACTTGTACAACAAGCTAAGTGCATCATTTGGATAACATGTTGCACCGCGAAATCTACCGTTAACTAAATAAACGTATAATGGTTCAACTCGATGAATGACTTGTTCAGATGCGGGCCATTAAAACGCTGCCGTTGTTCATCTGAGTGATGCACGATAATCTACAATCGTTGACATAATACAACTAATACACTAAACATAAATTAAAAATATATTATTATCGCATCAATTGGTCGTCGCCTCGTGGCAAACATAATTTCTTTCTACAAATGGTAGGTAGTTAAAAAAAGTTAGTAAAACTTAGAAAAAGGTTACATTTATTTGTTCTTCATCCTACCAATGGTATCCATCCCTGTTTGAGGTCTCCTAGTTTCTGGGTGTAAAATATATCCTACGAGGTTATGCCCGCGGCTCCGCTCGCGTAAAGTGCCTGGTCTACCGTGCATGTTTCCATGATAAAAAAGAAGCCTATTTCACTTTCCAGCCCATAAACTATCAATATGCAAAAACATTTCACTTTCCAGTCCATAAACTATCAATATGCAGAAAAATCATATCGCCAACAAACACATCATCTTGTACAATTTTTTACTCTACATAAATAAGTACTTTATAAAAAGTAAGATTTCTCCTATTTTTGTCCTTGAACTGCTCTACCAAACTTCATTTAAAATTAAATTAAAAGAACATAATTTGTCACTCTCCTAACTGACTCCTAAGTTCTTCCATTCTTATTATTTAAATACCTACTGTATACCTTATTTCCCTTCCCTTTATACTATACATTATTTTATTTATATTATTGTATATAGTACCTATAAGAATATTTGCGAGTATTATTAGGAATTAGTTCATAGATATTTATAATTGTAATATTTATCGCTGCACACGAGATTTGCTTCTCAAATCCACGTTCCAATCCCAGTTCTGTTTGAAGAGATTTCATTTTGAAACGAATTATGATGTCTTACGTAAGTTTTTTGTTCTGTACATGAAATTAATAAATAAATACTTTAAAAACTTACTTGAATCCATCCTAACTTGATTCCATGCGCTGGTGTCGGTGATTTAGTATCTCTTTGAGCCTCTGCTTTTTCGTCCTGCGTAAAAATAAAATAAAAATATTATTGTACAAATCGTACATTATTGTACAAAGCGTCCTACGCCATACGTTTTATTTTGTTAGGTACCTACGATTTATTAAAACGCCACTAGAGGTCCACTGCTGAACATAGGCTTCACTTTATCGTCACCACTCCGACCGGTCCTGTGCCCTTGTCAAAGGGCGGCCTGTGCTCCTTTTTCAGAGTCCTGGTCTCAATTCGAGGATCGTTCTTCCCCGTCGGTCATCAGTCCTTCGACCGACGTGGCTTGTCCATTGCCACTTCTTGCTAACGCTGCGAGCTATGTCGATTACCTTACTTCGTCTACGTTTATTTCATCACTGCGAATTCGGTCTCGTTGCGAAGTTCTATTAAAATTCTAGACTACTCTAGATGTAAGTACGTTGATTTTGCTCCCATCTATCAGTCAATATATTAACGCTTTCACACTAACACTCCCGCACTAGGATTCCCTGTGTTGCGGGTAGTGGGGTGGACATGCTCAGAAAATGACACAAACGACCAAGTATTAAGTACTAGCACTTGTCTATGTGTGTTCCTAAAAAAAAAGTCCCCGGCCGGAAAACGAACCCGGGATTCACACCTAGTCACTGCAATCGCGCCACGCAGTCGTCAACTTGGCACAATCATTCAATGCATACAGATGTTTCCCTAAATTATTGTGTAAAGTAATGCGTGTCTTTTTATGCATCTGCTTTAATAATTGCCATATGCGCACCAAGGTAGCTCATAAGCATACTAAAACAATAATAACAATCATTATCTTGATTTCTCTCATACTGCACTCTACCTACGTTTGATTTATGCAGGGTTACCATACCACCGCGTGCACCGCCACAGATCAGTAATAGTTACTTCGTCGACTACTTAGTTAACTTTTTTCAGCATGACTGTAACGTACCGATAGGCAATATAGTAAATAAATAATAATAAAAAAATGTTGAAATCAATAATCCGACGCATGAACCCAAAACTGAAAGTTAACTTAACACTGTTGCTCGCGACTTCGTCTGGTTTAAGTTTTTGATGTTTTAATTCCCTCGGGATATGGTTATTTTTTCATGATCGAAAGTATCCTATAACCATCTCCGTCACTCCAACTACCTCTACTAAATTGTACAAAAATTCTCATAGACAAAGCACTTTCCGTTTTATCGATTTTTTTAAAATTTTTCATATAGGTATATCTTTCCCTAAAAACTTTATTTGGACTATTACTAATATTTAAAAAAAAATCCCAATCAGTCCAGCCGTTCTCAAGTGTTGCGCTTCAGCCAACGATCGACATTTATTAATAATTTTAATTCACATAGATAAAACAAATAGTAATTAGGAGAGGATACTTACGATAAAATAAAAATTGATGACTGCTTATGATACGCACGCCTATGTTTAAACTTTTTTTACATAGGTAAAATGGTCAGAATAGCTACCTGAGACCGCGAAACGTCAACTTCTGTAGAAATGTAAATTTTTTAATCGGACCTTACACTAAATCAATAACTTCCCTTTGTTAGGTGACCTTCAATATTACGAACATTCCTGAGATTTCTCATGTGTATGTATGTATAGGTGCGATTCCAATTGACGTCACCTCCATTTGCCGAATGGACCGCGACGAAATGCGTAACATGTTGCTCTTTGGGTTACATCGCTCGGAAACCATGCCGAATGTTTATGATGTGTCTTATGTGTGTTTGCATAATTGTATAGGTGATATTTCGAAACATTATATTTTTGATAGTAAACAAATCTTATACTTAGATAGCCTTCGGTACATTCGTTATAAGTAGGTACCAAATCTCTCAAACCAAAAAATCTGAACTCGTTTTCTTATGCTGTTTATTTTCATATCTTTTTTTAGGGATCTATCTAATAGACCTATAAATACAGCTGACAACCCTATACGGTTCAGTTTGACGATTCGTCCGACAGCCAACGCACGCGTGATGATGATGGACACCGGCTGTCTCTAGATGTTTATCTGCCATAACTTCGCATTCTACGTGATCGCTGGCCCGACTGACCGGCATCGTATTGTCATCGCATATTGTTCGCAATGTGTGTGCAATTAATGTGTAGGTACTATGTAACATATACGTCGATGATGTGTATACAATGCTCGTTCGACTCCTTTTTGTTATTGTTTGCAGTCAAAGTCAAACGTGCGGCCGAAACCAATGTGCAGTAAATATATGCAGTGCAGTAATATTGCTTTGGCATAATATTAATTGCTCATATATTTATATTTATTCATACTTACCATACAGAATTCACTTATAAAGTTCTGATTACCGAGCGGATGTTAACAGGGAATTATTATTGTTCAATGATATTTAGATCAGTGACGAATTGCATGTTTTCTATCAATGTATTATTTTTCTATTTCTATTGTGACGCTTCTCAAGTGTATGTAATTACCTCATTATGAAATAAAAAGATTTATAATTTTTTAGTTCATTCCCTATTATTATATATTGTATTATTGTAGTATTGTTAGCCTTAGAAAATAGTATGGTCTATGATTATAGCAGATACTCCATGCGTTAAACACGTTATGAAGAGCATTTTAGGACATAAGTATATTAATGAGAGGTTTTGAATGGGAAAGATAAGATAGATTCGAAGGGAAAGTGGTCAGCCGGCGAATCGGGGCGGATCGGTCCGGTTACCGCCGGCCGGCCGCCCTCCACTTCACACGGATTGTAATTGTAATAACCGAGAAAATGACGCATTCCTTCTTCCTAATTTAAATGATTCCTTTGTTTTACAATCAAAGGTGACACACTAGCACGTACGCTTCCTTACATATGAATTATGACGTGGGAGCTAGATGCACTTTAATATTTTAATTTTACGTGAGCACGGAGGAAAATTGTGCGCAATATACACGGAGAATCTTAATGTTTTTAATTTTCTACATACAGTAGGTAATCAATTTATAGGGTTGCCATTAATGTAAACAGTTTACTAACGTAATTGAGAAACTACTATTGTTTTACCATTTAAAATGTATTAAGTAAGAAGACTATTGAGTAATTAATCAGCAAACCTGCCAGCATAAAATTCACTAGTTGTCATGGCTTGGAAGTAGAAAAGTAGTAGTACTTAGCACTATTTAACATAAAAGTGGCGTGCTTATGAATGAATAGTTTTAATCACATCTATGTAGGTATTCATTTTCTTGAGGCTTTAACAGAACGTGCTTAACCCCTTTTATATTTAATTGAGGTGTACAGAACGTCACCAATAAAAGCGGTACTCTAAAACACGTTTGCATAATTGCTATGTCTATTTTGACAAGGGCCATTACAAATATAACGACTTTTTAATAATGGTAAACGTAGCTGGTCACCATCTCTGATTGATCCTAATAACACGTTTACAAGTACTAACGAGCATTACCCACATAGATTAACGCAGTATTACGTGTCATTCTTGGGACAAAAAACTGTCGTACAAACAAACAAGAAAGGTGAATCTGTATCACGATCCAGGTTATAATGATTATTCCGATGCCGAGCCCAGACGTTTCTAGAGGCAGCGATTTCTACGGCTCTAACAGAAGCGATCAAGGTTATAGCTGATAATCTCTACTCTACACAAAAAGCACTTCAAGCGGTGATACCGAGTGCTACCTGGGAGGTCCGGGGTTTGAATCCCGGCTCGCTCCTCGGTTATTATCACTTTCTTTAGCAGTGAAGGAAAACTTCTTCTCGCAAGGTTCTCAAAGGCATGTGAAGTCTGCTGATCCGCACTGGGCCAGCAGACTTTGGCCTAAGCCCTGCACATTTGATTGATTTGATGGATCTGATGGATGGCTAATTATACTCTTCACTATTCCTCAATATATTCTGACCTCTTCCGTGATTAGATGGTCCCCGTGAAGTTCGCCAAGGCTTGGTCTCTTCAGGGCACGCTTAGAGTTCCTGTAATTCTCCATCCTGGGCAAGGCCTCCCTGGTGAGCTGCGCCAGGGAGCGCTTGCGGCGCCAGCCGGCGTCGTGCAGCCACGTCTCGGACTGCGCCTCGCCGCGCTCCGCCGTCTCCGGGCGTAGCGGCCGCGAGATGATACTGGCACCCATGTGGATGCCATTCTTCTTGCTCTCCGACTCCACCGTGGAAACCGTAAACCTGGAATTTAAGTAAAAATTTGAATAAAAAGAAAAATCAATGACCAGTTCGTATCGCTAAATTTCTCTACAATGTCTTTCTAAACAAAACTTGACTTCAACAAATGGCTATCAAATACTTTTATAAATTTCGATATTTTGTTGTACAATACCACTTATTCGAAATGCCCTTAGCATCGAGAATGTACATTTATTTACATTTAATGTTTATTGTCTATTTGCTAATTACAGTAATTGTAATAATATCTTTAGCTATTCTTACTACACTATCCTAACACAGTTTTTATTATACTTAACAGGAAAGATTTCAAATCATGTAATACAAATTACTAACCTGTTATCTTCCATTGTCTGGGAGTTACTTTGAAGACTACCGAAAAACTGTTATATGTATGATTCGTATCTTGTAGAAGTATATCATAATACTCGAATTTGTCATCCACAAACACATAATTTTCTTTCTTAAATCTGCAACAAAGAAAGATTTGTCAATAGTTTTATTAAATCTCATCCCATATTTTTAAAGATCATGTTTATTTTGATCTTATTTATGATTATAAATTGGACTTTACCGCAAACATATAGTACTTGCTCCTAATTTATTTTATGTTTTGTTTTAATCTTAGGTCTTGTAGCGCAGGTGAAACGTGTGAACAAATCCTTTAACCCCTACGTTATGGCATCGTGCCTACGCTGAAGTGGATAATATAACGTGAATAATGAGTCATATAACAGGATTGTTTGTATAGTTACACTAGTTACAGCAATAAATGGGGATTTGATCAAAGATAAGTTGTAACCGCCACTCAGCTTTAATAAGGCACTTACGACACACGTGAGATGCGCTAATTAAAACCTCACATGTTACATAACTGATAATGGGATATGCCTTAACCGAGATAAATAATGTATGCAGGAGTACATACTGATTTTAATTTTATATTTGCTCAGTACGAGTAAATGGTGTGATTTTACAGAGTCCGATTCTAGGTACAAAAAACTATTTGTATAATTACTACTAGAATATAGATTCGGCTGCCATAACGTCTTGGCTTAACTTTGGGAATATCTATTGAAACGCATAACAGCATAGCAACAGGAATGGTAATAATCTAGGCTACATTATTATTATGAGAATATTGAGGATATATTTTTTTAAATTTTGTTTTTTCTGCCTAGTTGAGGGTTTTGAGAGTATATTTAAGTACTTATTTATTATTTGATATCCAAGTAAAAAGAACGTCGTTAAAACGTAAAATATGGGTAAAAATGGCAAAATGTGATCTTTTATGTTATGCGAATAGCAAACGGGCGTGCAGTCTCACCATTAATTGCTGCCCATAGACATCTATAACAAACTTCGAATAGCGCTACTATTGACTATTAGTTAATTAGTTATTCCTGTTAGAATTAGATGTTGATAAGATTAAGATGGAATATGTTGTTGACATGGTCGCCGGTTTTCAATACGCGTCATTGCTACATTCCTTGAGCCTTGAATATCTTATTCCTTGAATCGCGTAGCATTCAATTCCGACAAACTATATAATTAATTTGGGGTTTCTATTAACAGCTATGTAATTAATTATGATAGTGATCATTTAATGTTGGTTAAAAAGTCGATCTGATGCTTGAATCAAATTGTTTTTGGTTTTAGTTTTATAGTTTTTTTTTTCAGATTTTTATGAGGCGTTAATAATACCTGCACATATTTGGGTAAAACTTTAGATTTGAGTCAAAATGAAATAAAAGTAGCATTTAATGTGTTTTCCTTGATACATTAAATTCTTCTTCATATAACCTACTTAATTGTTGTCTATTTATAGTAGATTAGTTACTTGTACAGTACTCTGAAATACTTAAAGCGTCATAGCACTTTCTACTATTTATTCTGCCCTAGGTGATTTTGAGAATGCTTGGTAGGTGCAAATATTATGAATTATTATTTAATAATAAAACTATGTGAAACCGAGTGTATTGATCGTATTATATGAAATAATATGTTTATTTATTGAGACAATTTATTACGGGCTTATATTTTTCTTCATTTTTTTACGCTTAGAGCGCGCGATCGTAAATAATGGCTGCGAATGTACCCGTGGCAGGGTTTGGAAAACTATATGAAGTTGTTCGCACATAACAACTAAGTATCTAAACTCATGAAGCGCTGATGGTCGCGCGGCGAGTGTTAATCGTTGATTGGCAATGTTAAGCCGCGCCTGTCTCGGCCGGCAGTTGGATTGGTGACCGTTAGCAGCAAGATTTCTTAAGTGCTTCCTTGCTGAGGAGGAAACG
>DWLO01001063.1:0-16372 GCA_018245335.1 Dalla quadristriga
AATTAATTTGTCATCATTGCTGCCCCAAATTATTATTAAAACTACAGTCGCTAACTAATCAGGCTCACTGAGTGCGCTACAATTTATTATTGAAACATGTTTTATTGATGACGGCAATATAAAAACTGGCTGGCTGGGTTGACTGGTAGAGAATGCCAACAGGCATTAAGTCCGCCCTTTGTAAAACCTAAATTTAGGCACACAATAAAGAATAAATAATAATAATAATAAAAGGTTTTAATAACAAAGTTTAACATAATATAATGGTTGTAATGTTTTGTTATTAACAATGCAATTAACAATAGGTGTTATATATTATAATTTTGTATACTAAGAGTGTATGTGCTTAGTAAATGAAGATATTATGGAACACATATTTTAACGTCGCTATTCATACCTACATTATAATTGTTAACGCCATTCATTTCCTATCAAAGTATCTATTTAATTTGGACACGAGTGAAGTCCTTACTCTGTGGCAAGCCTGGGTTCGCCGAGCGGTTATGGAAGGATAACATCAGCAAAACGAGCAGATTGACTTAATGGTGTTTGCAAAGTTTCGCGCAGAGAAAATTTTAGTTCGCCGCGGAACCCAGTAATGCCGGTCGGCGCGGGGAGACCAGATTAGTAACAGCTGTCATACCTCGCGAATATGTTATTTATTGACGTCATGAAGGTAAGAAGTTTGATCCGTAGAGTAAAGGAGCATGACAATGAGAATAATTCGTAGAAGGTCATTATGAAATGGGTTTTATCGTTATTTACAAACCTAGAGTGAAATTAGATGAGAAATTTAATCATCGTAATCCAATTTAGTGAATTGGAACAATAGCATAGCGATCAGCCATACCCTTAAAAGCCTAACTGAACGATTACGACTTATGATTATGACATGACTCAAACTTAAGATTAGTAGACTTCAGTTGCTAAAATGCCCTATCACATTTTTTTACAAACCGCTGAACGAAACGAGACGCATTCACTAATTCATTCGGTTCTTTCATTCGGTGTTGCGATAGTATACTTGTTTTTCGTTGATTAACTCATTGCACCCTAAGTAATGTTTTTATGTGAAGAAATGCGAGGGATTGCATAGCATCCAAAATCATTTGTTAATTATATAGTTACCTACTGAGATACTGATTAACGACTTTTTATAAGTAACGGGTTCACTAGCCACTGTAACAAACCTCCATAATTTGAATAACGATTTTAAAAAACTCCTACGGCGTGTGAAAATACTAACAATACATTTTAAACGAAAAGTGGTTTGCAGATTCGAACTTCGTGTCATGGCCATGGTAGGTGTAGGTAGATCAAAGCCTGTTACTCTATAGCGGATGGAAATGCGTGTGCGGCGGGCGGGCGCGTGCGGGGCGTGCGAGGGGCGCTGCGCCCACCGCACCTGTCAGAATATTAGATCGACGACATTAATCCGTCGCCGCAGCAGCGCGCCGGGCGCCGCCTGCGTCCGACTGTACCAGAGAAACAATCAAAAAGCTCATTCTGAGTAAAATCATGGTTTACCACCGTTTTCATCTCCGATCTCCGGCCTGAGAGTAACAACATCCGGCAATGTCGCGCAATATTTCGTTGAGAGCTTCGATTATTGGTCAATTTGATACAATTTTAGACGCAATTCTGGCGTCGCCGTTATTGAACGACGCTTTACGATATCGTCATTCCGTGGCTATTAAATTGACAGTGGACGATGATTTTAGCTTTTGAAGGTAAAAATTCATCCAAAGCGCAAATATATACGTACCAGTACAAGACAACGAATGCAAAATATGCATGCATTGTAACACTGACAGCTAAACATGATTAGCTGATAATTTTCGTCAATCGATAAGCAGGTGTACTTTTGTATCGAGAAGATTTTGCAAACGGTCATATAAAATGCGTAACGTACAATATTAGACCTCTTTGTTATTTTCTGGGGTCGAAACTTATTCATCCCGCAAATCCGCTCATGTATGAAGCAAATCCCGCCCGGTCACCGCTGATTGCATTGTCATGTCTAGTATTTCCCGATACGTCGGGTATTGAGGAAATATTTAGAACCTTTTGCTGGTGAAGTTAAGTGTTACGTTCGGATGACGACGGCGGAAACTCGCCAGAACCAACGACGTATCGGTTTGTAAAACAAGCCAGCCGACGTGATTGGAATGTTTTATTTGACCCCTGAAACATATGAGACCGGTATGATATATGTTTTTACAAGCTTTTATTTATATCACATTGTGTATAATGTTTAGCTCAGAGTTAAAAAAAATTCTTAACTCCCATTATCGCAACCTTATTTCTGCCTAACTTATACTTGGCACGCCTTAAGTATTTTCTAAGCATTTAGCAATGCCACATTCGGTAAAAGTTGGTTTGAAAATTTCAGCTGTTGGACAGTTGGTTGAGATAGGTCTTGATCGCTATGAAATTAAATTGATATCGAACTTGTTATATTTCGTCTAATATTTACCTAAACGTTTAATAATGTAAGCGTGTAGTATTAGTATAGTTGTAGGATTTCTTTATCTTGGAATAGGTTAGTATACAGTTGTAGATTGTAATTTAAACCAATTATGTTTTTTTCTGTATGTATGACTGCAGGATACTAATATTTTTCCGCGATGGTGATCACGTAAGCGAGCGCGTCACGTCTCCGCGAAACTTGCACAATAATGGAACTCTTCGCGTCTCGACTTGACACTCGTCTGCCGCAGATGTTACCTGCTTAGCGCGGCCGATATAGCGCACGAAACAAATCAACGAACTTTTCACTAAAGCAGGGGCAATAAAATAAAATTTAATTACCATCGTACAGTATATTCTATAATCAAGCGAGCAAATTTATGTGAAAAACATTCCTATTATATAACACTAGCTGTTGCCCGCGACTTCAACGGCGCTTAATCTTTAATGTTTTCATTCTCTTGGGATCAAAAGTATCCTATGACCATCCTATGACCATCCTATGACCATGACTCAAACTAACTCTCTACCAAATTGTATGAATATCGGTTGTATGGTTAAGCCGCGAAGTCGAATCAAATCATCATTTCTACGACCTTAGGGGAAAAGTACCTCTTATCTAAAAGACTAAAAATTTATTTAAATCTTTTTAATCCTAATATAGACTGTTCTCCCATACAAACTCCCTTCGCCTGTAATTATTCTACTACCTAGATCTGTTTTTTTCTTAAGCCCCCAATCTTACCCATTTAGGGCTTGAATTTTGCAATTTCCGTTCTTAGCTGACGTCTCCTAACTATAAACTACCACCCTGCCAAATTTCAGCTTCATAGTCTTGGAGATTTCGTGTTTAATAAGATTAAGTGAGCAAGTGAGTGAGTCCTTCCGCTTTTATATATAGGTATAGATTAGGTACAGTCCCATCATGTTCATTACCTCAATTATAGAATTGTAATACATAATCGAGTGTTTGTGAATAAAGGGAACACCAGTTTTAAGTCCCGTGGACGTGTTAACCCCATTATCAGGCGGTAGGCTTAACAGGAATTATGGCGTCGACAGCGGGCTCGATTTATGCCGACATCGGCGTAATTTGCCGATTCCTATCCGATCACTTATTGACCATTGGCTCTCCTGTGCTTGCTCAGATTGTTAACCCAATTAACACAGGATTGCAACCACCAAAAAGTGTACAACGTCATTAAGCGTAGAAGGAAGTTTAATATCTTATACCACAATTAATTGACTTGTGAAAACAGCTTGCAAAGTGATTTTAATAATATTCTAAATAATTTGTAATATTATATATAAGTTTGTTTACCGATCTTCATATAATTTGATAGCGGTTGTTTGACTCATGGAGATGGTCATAGGATAATTTTGATCCTGAATAAATATGCAGATCCCAAAGGAATGAAAACCTCATAAATTAAACGCGGATAAGATCGTAGGTAACTACTAGTACCTTCATTATAAGTGACATAAATTTAAATAAAAGTACAAGTCATTACTTTGCATTAATACAAGATTTGGGTTTGACGCAGAAATTTACAGGTTCAATATCCACTTATGCAAGGAAGGGGACTATGTGAAACGGTTGAGTAATTCATGTAAGGGCCGGCCGTCTATTTGCACTTGCACTTCGATTTATTCAGTGAAATAATATTTTACCGCAAGTGACGGAGCCACTTCGTACACAAGCGTAGAGCTACGCAGCTCTACGTAGAGCGTTACGGATCCCTCTACGCTAATCCCCAGATCCGCGAAAGCCATGCATTTCACGCCTCTTTATTACATTAATTTAAATGTTTGCTCGGCGGATTCGCACTGATCCGTTCACTGGAATAACATAAATATACCAATATGATACCAATATGATAGGTACAAACTACCTTTATATAGTACAGGTTAAAATCAGTGCGTAAGTATATAATAAAGTTGTACTTACAGGGTCCTTACGAAGTACGTACGCATCAGGGGAAAACATAATTCGGAATGAATCTTGTAAGTTTCATGTTAATACTAAGATGTCCTAAATTAAGAATTGTGAAAGTTGTTCATTGTTTGTAGAGTGCGCCCATTTTCACGTGTTTTAATTTGTACGTACAAGCAAAATGTTATGTACGTAACGAGTTATAAGATATTCCCACATAACATACACGTTTCTGATAGCTAACATTCCTCCTGGGTTCGAGGACTCGGGAGGATTATGTCTGTCAACGCACCTGGATTCGCAACAATAAACGGGCGTAATTAGTCACACTAAGCCATCGGGATGCAAACGAAAATATTTACTGGAACATTGCGATAAGTTATGGCTCCATAATCCGATAAAGAGAGATCACTTTCTCGAAAATTGTGTTATCGCCGTTGTAAAGTGTTCACAAGTCGCCGCTTTACGAGGGCAGGCGTCGGGGCATGCAAACATAAAAATTCTCTATCGGGACTAATAGGAGCGAAACAAATAAAAGGATACGTAAATAGAAGCGACGGATAAATTCCAGGGGGCTCGAGTGCGCGTAAATCCGCGCGATTTGTATCTGTGACAGGGAGTGCGGGCCTCGCGCCCCCGCCCGGCCCGCTGCTCCGCGTTGACTTCCACAATTAATTTGATTTGATATTTGTATCAACCGTTATTAAGCAAATCTTTGTAGATATTGCCTACCTACGGTCGGGTAATCAAACATGCCTTTTCTATGTTAACAGCTTATCATCTCTCGACAAAATGCCTACGTGTAAAACTGTCACAAAAATACCCAGCTGAGTCTGATATCGCAAACAAAGCTAATTACCTACATATCATAGTAATAATCGCGAACAGCCTGTGAAACTAAAACAGTTCTGTTGGCTGATACGAGCGTAATGTGCGCGAATGGTCGCAGCGTAAAAAGCCGACCGCAAAGTTGCGCGGGTAGCGGCGCGCCGGGTCATGTCACGTCTATGCAAATTATATTAAATTAGAAACGCTTAATAACAACTGTGCCCGTGCTGTTTCTGTAAAGAGGTGCAATTACACCAATCAAATTGAAATTTCGCGCACTAATTGCACTCGACGTGTTTTATGGCCACGAGGCTTAATCCTCTGGAGGTCGAATGACATTTATTGCATGCTTGAGGGTGGAATATTGTGCCTCCTCTAACACAAAATTGATTCGGTTTTCAGTTTCATTAATTGAGCAATAACGTTGATCTTTACTTTATATTAATTAGCTTTATCAATCAATCAATCAATGTAAAGGTAAGTACAACAGTAATAGACGATTTTGCTCACGTTGACGGATCTACTTATAGTTTAAGTCTTGATTAATAGTTTTAATATAAAAAACACGCTGATCAAGCCGTTAGTTACTACACCGATTAAGAACAGATAATTTAAAAGTTTATATAGTGATACTAACATTTCCTTCATTTAAGGGTCATGCAAATCTGTATAGCTGCGGATTTAATTTTTCAAGTGCACTTGTTTGTTCGAATTAGAAACTACGAGGTATAACCAAAAAATACTGACACAGACGTGAGTTTATGTAAACTAGAAATGCTAGAAGTAGCCGAGCCGCCCTAGCCACCCTAGCCCGTAAAGCCGAAATCAAATTCACCTCTACGTATTATTGCATATTCCGATAGAGCTGCTATTTGGAAAGCAATAACGTGTAATACGGCTCACTAAAAGAAATAGAATTTCGCAATTTTTCTTTAGTGCTCTTACATTGATATAATGTTGTAATAAGTAAAGAATAAAGAGTTACACAAGTAAATGTGAATTTGTATTCTTCAGTTTGAGGTATTTTTCTGTTTATTCGGTTTATATTTTTAATAAATCAACCTCATAATGATTGGATTAGAGGTCATGTTTATACAAATTCCAATCATTGAATTAATAACATCATGATTGGATTCGAGAAAATGTTCTGATCTAAATGAACAAACATACAACTATATTACTTACTTACCATTTCTAATAATTATAAATTTAATAAGTTCTTAGGTCTAATTAGGTCTAACTTAATATTAAGTTAAGTTAAGAATACAAAGTTACTTATTAAGTACCTACGTATCCACGACAGCTACGGCCGACAAATTTTGTCACAGTTTGTCTGTACGAGATATTAGATAAATATTTGTTATTTACTGGATTAAATAAATATTTTTGTTAATTTATTATACCTACCAAATGGTGTAACAATTGGTGTGACAATGGTCACACCAATTACCCACCAAATAATAATGTTACATTTAGATACATTTTGTGTACATTGAGATGATTACGATGAGTTACGTATGTTGATGTATGCGAGAACTGTTGTGATACAGAAATACATCTGTCATCGGGCGTAAATCACACTCCTGATCGGGGACATCAATAGTGCGGTGCCCGCTAAGCCGGCCCACACCTGCGTCGCTTTGGATACTGCAAACCTACCCTACCACCCCTATTCTTAGTTTTAAGTGAAATCACTTTCTCGATTATCGGCATACGGGTGTCCTCGTAGTATGAGCGGTGTTAATAATAGCCCATCACACTCAGAGTTACCCTCGGACAGGCATTTGCAGCATTTCACAGGCATTTTATGGTTTAGACAGGTGAGCGGCCGGTGGTATGTTGAGGTAGCCATTTTTTTAACACATGCTCCGATCACGGAATCCGATAAATAATTTAGTATTTTATAATAGGCAGACCTTTTTCTGAAAAATATGTAATTTTGTGCTTTATAGTCAGACATCCTCCCTTACGTAGATGGTACCCCAATCACGCTTGCAATATTACTTAGCATAATACGAACATTAAATTACAATTATATTAATAACATCTGTAAGAATTGTTGTTATACAGTGACAATATTTGTCATCGGGCTGTAAATCACTTTCATCGGGGGCATCTATAGTGCGGTACGCGCTAAGCCGGGCCGCACCTGCTATGATACTCGCTAAGTACAGCTTCGCCAACAGTCTAACATCACTTGTCACTTCATACATAACTGCCAAACAGTTCTCGTTCAACGATAATGGTATAGTGGCCCCAACCAGTGGCCGGAACAGATAGGTTAGAAATAACTGAAGGGTACTTACAATATTTTTTAAATTGGTTAATGACAGGGACCCGACAGCTTTCAGTCACCGGGTCGTATACGTTTGTGGACCGAACTTTATCTCTTCAACGTCTTAAAAGTTCAAATTTGCACGAAAGTTCAGATGAATGCGAAACCGACGCATCGCTTTGCGTTACGCAATTCGGCAGCAGTTTTATGGAGCCGTTTTCTACGGCATCGGGGCGGTAGCAGCGGGACGAACGATGCCGGTTAGTGACAGTCGAGCGTTGTCACTTGTTATGACTGGTCGTAGTGTTGTACTTCATTTTATCGAACGAGCTTGCAATTATCAAAGTATATGAAACGAGGCCTCAAAACTGAGGTATAGTTAATGTAATGCGCATTAATAATTTCAATTTTATTTATAACGTCTACGCAATCTGATTAAATGTAAATGAAAAAAATACTACTTCCTTCTAAAACACGGAATTTAATCCAAACACAAGTTATCTTTTTCCCTTGTCATCGTGAATTTTTGTGTTTATTTTTCGCTAGTGTATAATTTTATTCGGTTCCTTTCTAAATAATTGACGGGGTTCTCTTCATCGCACCGCCGTCATCAGCAGCCAGCATTCTATACCAGACTTCTTACAGTACCTACCTGATACGTCAAAAATAACATTTTGTTAAAATAAAGTCCAACAGTCATTTTATTTACTAAACACAACATCAGACGGGTTTACAAAAGTTTTAATAAATACATCGCTCGTTCGAAATCAATTCTGACACACGAACAACACTAGCGACTCCCTCCCTATTATATGACTAATTTTGCAGACAACATAAGTATAGACCCCCACATGAAAGCTCTGCAATGCATTCGCTCTGTACGCGGGCATAAGATAGGTATAGAGAGGTATCGTCTATTAATTTTTAGGCATTCGTTTTCCTTCCTTTTTAACGTTTTACGATCTCCCTGCCGCCAAACCCTTAGAACGCTTTTACCGCGAACCTGCGGTCCAGTTGAATTATACACTAAGTCAATATTAATTAAGACAAAATCGGTGGCGGCGGTGCAATTTTTTCTACAAATGAAATAATGAATGTATTTAAAGACAGACAACACTGGAGTATAAATCATACTCCTCATCGGGGGTGTCAATAACGCGGTGGTAATCCGGAGGGCAGCGCACCTGCGGCCGGGCTTATACCTTTTTGAGAAGGGCGAATTCGTCCCGAATTATACGCGCGTAATATGCGCGTATGTTGCGTTCAAAAGGAGCATTCCATGCGCTTTATTATTTCTTATATATTTCCAACAAAAGACATACACTCGCTCTGATGTGCGCGCGTTAACTGAACGAAACAAGGAACTTTTACTAAGTACTTACATGGGCTCCTAGTATCTCGCCAACTCGCGTTTCGGTACTTGCGTACCGATTAGCGGCGAATTCGCCCCTTCTGGACAAGGCCTTAACCTTGACCTAGCTCAAAACTAACAAATACGATGATCAAGAAAGTTTATCTTGAACGATATATTGCACATACATAACATTACATAATTTGCTATCATTTAATAAAATTATACAGTGACGCATATAACTAGACTTTACTTGTTATAAATCAACAATTTTACTAGGATATTACATCCGATACTACGGATGATAGGTAAGTAAGTAGGTACCTATGCATTTTCATTTTAACCAACGGCGGTTAACCCCTGGTCACGGGTTTCTCTTCAAAATTGAAAAGGCTTATATTCCATCACGAATTGGAATTGGCTAGGGCCAATCCGAATTCTGGAAGTTTTAGCCAAAGCTCATCAGTCGCTATCTGAACAAGAGATAACGTACGGAATAGACTGTCCGCAGCACTGACAAGCTCTTGAAATTCAGAAACAAGCTGGCAATCATTATCCGCCCGAGGCCCTCCAAGGCATGCGATTCCTTAATTAACTAACGTCGCACAACGTCCATTAGCGCCAGAGATCATTATAGTAAGAATAATCACGGTAGATACAGTCTATACAATCGAAATGCATTGTCAAGCCATTTCGTCACTGCTATATTACTAAGTTGTAACATCTGTAAACAAGCTACGTTCCGTGGGTCAGGACTATAAAAAAGTTATAGATAATTAATTATCTATAATCGATATACATCTACATCACCGGCTCACTACTATGGACGGGTCTCCTCTCAGAATGAATGAGAAAGGTCTTAGACAATTACATATTATAATTTTGTTTATTTGGAATGTTAATTTTGTTTATTTGTTTATTTTATTGGTGATACAGTAAAATCTTATTAGTCAAGACTTATGCCGTTCATGTTAAATATAGCCTAGTCAATAAGCCGTAGATAAGAAAAAACATCTATCTGAAATCAAAATACGCAAAAATCCCTTACCTTAAACTTTCGAAATTTATTAGTAAAACAAAGTCACCGCAGTCGAGCAAGCCAGCAATTTAAAAGCCAAATAAGCGGCGTATCACCGCATTTTTCTTAAAGGAGTCGCAAGGCAAACTACGTTAAAATGATTTAACTCCCCCTAGATAGCGTTAGCGCTGCTCCGTTATTGAGCTGGCCGGCCCGGCCCGCCGGCTAATAAACGGTTATCAACGCCCTCATTATCACACCCTTAACATCGCTTTAATGTCTTGCTCTTGAACAAAACATATTTAATCACTTTTTTCCCCGGCAAGGAGAACTTTTTAAATTTCATAAATTCCCGGCGAGCGGGAAGTCTGGGCGGCGACATTGTCATTAAAGTGTCCGGATAACAACTTCTTTTTCTGCCTTGTGAATTGCCAAGTGTTTTTAGAATGTTATTAGCTTTTCTATTTAATAAAGATGCCGAATCGTCGAGTTTACTTAATTTTAAATAATCGTACTAAGTAATATTGTAAATGCGAATGCATATGGACGGACGTACTCTTGTGAAGTGAAGATATGGTTCTATTCGAAGTTTGTAACAGACGTCGTGGACCTCAGCGGATGGGTGGAGCTGCATGCTAGTTTATTCACATAAAAAAAAAACAAGATAGCTTGAACAAGCATAAGCTACTTTTAAAACATCATACCATAAAGGGGTGCAGGGGATGAAATATATGGAGAAAGGAATTTTATGCCGACAAAGCCGCATGCAAAGTCTAGTGGTAAAAAAATGATTGATTACAATCTGAGGATATCAGGACATTATCAACATTTTAAATTGAATCGTAGTAAAATTTATAGTCAAAGATCCAATTAACTTACAGGTAACTTTAAGGACATTTTGTCATCTGCAAACTGCACCGGCGCCCCCGACACCGGCGCCCCCGGCGCCTCCCGGCGCCCCCGTAGCCCCCCGGCCACTATCACCTTCGGCCTGATCTTTTAAGCCCGATTTTACGGCTGCTCCTCGACACTAAATTATAATATAACACATCGTAAATTTCACAAACTATCCTCCGGTGACGTGTAGATTTAGGGATCTTCACACTTGGGCTAATAAAGCACGAATCCCGATACACAACTTACTGTATAATAACTTACCTTTTACTAACAAACTGCATAACTACATGGTCGTATGGTAAAACGTTTAAAGCGCTAATACTGGCACGCCAGTTATTAATCGAAGTGATTGATGAGACCAAGCAGGCCCGGCCGCGGTCGGAAATTGGGTGGGTGACCGCAAGTAGCAAAATTTCATGAGCGCTTCCTTGCTTCGGTGGTCTTTCCATTTAACGTTTATAAATTCGCAAAACAGTCTGCTTAAAATACTGCAATAAAACAAAACCGCTCTTAGTATGCCTGAAATACTGCAATAAAACAAAAGCTCTTTTTCTAAACTAAGCACTATCACAAACATCACAGGAGATAAAAACGAACGCAAGCATAACAAGTAGCGGCTCAGGTGCACCCATGTGTTTAGGCTAGGATTTGTCGAGTGTTCTTTTAAACGAATCTCCCCTCTATGTTTAAACTCGAAATTAAGAGCCTGCAAGCAAACAGTATCATAGCTACGGGGAAAAAATAAAAAGGGTGTCGACGCCAAAGTATCTACTCGTTACTCGTAATATTCGAAGCAACAGCGAAAGAACGGAATTGAATATTAAATGAAATAATTTATGCCATATTTATCATTTTGCAAATGAACAAGCTCACCTTAATGAAAACGTTGAATCAAATCTTTTATTCTAAAGGCATAAATTTTAGGTACCTATATTTGGTCCAAAAATTTTGGTTAGTATTATAATTCTATGAATAAGAAAGAAAGGGTCAATGTAACTTACTAACGTTAAATCTACTCGTACTTCAGTATTCACGTAAGCAAGTATAATATGAGTTAAGTAATCAAGCACTTGGTGTTTTGATCTGGAACAATACGCGGTGGCCGTTACAATTTATAGGTGAGATGGGCTCTCAGAACTCAGGAGAAGCAAGCGTAGCAACGCATCTGTGACCAGAAATAATTAACTAGAATCATACTAACTGGACAATTACTACCTTTAACTTCATTCTTATTCTTATCTTGTTTGGGACTTGTTGTGGAAAAGACGCGGGAAAAACCTCTAGCTGGTCGTTTTTATGATTGTATGATTGCATGTGTTAAGTTGTGTTGACATCAAGATTTAATTAACGCAAGAGTGGAATGCCATTTATTGTTGTTGTTAAATGTTAAATTCAGTTTTGTGCCTTTGAATAAACATCTGGACATCTGAATACCACTGACGGCGGTTGTATTGATATTTCCCAAATTTATTATACACTATGACAGTTTGTGAGACGAATCTAATGATACCTCATCATGTTAAAATCCATCTAGCCGTTTAGGTGACAATAAAATAGACATAGAGAAACATAACCCTCCTTACAAAGTTGGGTAAAAAGAGATTTTCGTCCTTCTATAAACCTTATTAAACACATAGCTCCCATTAAAATCAAAATACAGGCCATTTTTGCCTAAACGAATTCTACGTGGACGGAGTCGCGGGTACAGCCAGTTATAAATAAAAGTTTAGGAAACAGTCCACTGTTAACCTTTAACATGCTCGTGTTAACTTATTGAAGATAAATGTGTCGCAGGGTGCACAGCAACTTTGCAAGGCTACGTGCACATTAGCGGGCTGGCCGCCGTAAATCACGCGGGATCAGGCGCTGGCTATCAGTGACACGGACCCATGTCAAATGCATCCAATGACGCGTCACCGCAAATGAATCGCCCTTTACATAACTACTTGTGAACTTGGTGATCACTGTGGTGAAAAAAGCAACATTGATTAATTTCGCACATTTTCGTTACTTGAAAAGTACGTCATTAAATACTTACATCAATATTTATTTGCTTTACTTACATGATGTGACCGTAGAGTAGGTGGTGGTTTTAAATGACTATTTCAAATTCTCGGTGACTTTGTTTGCTGATATTCCTTTGAAAAAAGACGATTGAGCGCGTATTTGCAGACATTACCATGTAAAACTGACTGAAATATCAGCGCTGCTGTGCTCTCAGGTGGATTAGCTGTCTGAACCTTTTCGGAGGATATGCTGCAGCATGGATACCTATTGTGTAGGGTTAAGACTCATTTAATACTAGCTGTTGCCCGCGTCTTCGTACATGTTAAATTTATGATCAATATTACAAATATACAAAACTAAAACACTTGTCACACAGCATTAACGTTGCTAAAGTAAATTAAAACTAGTTACTTAAACTAAAACCTAATACATAGAAGACTTAAAGTAGTATGTAGGAATGACTAGGATTTAATAATACATAAAATTGACCCTATACCTAATAAATAAATATTGGGTTCTACGTGACGCGGCCACGAAAAGGATTCTAGCTCAGCATTGTGCTGTGGAGAAACTACGACAGCGCGGGTATTCTACTAGATTCCTACCATTGGAAGATGACAACCCTTAGTAACTGTATTTTAATGGTAGCTTTTAATGTGATATTTTAATAAGTTTGGGTTCAAAGTATCCTATGACAGTAAGATCAGTAATATGGTTTAACCGCGAAGGTGTGTCAAACAAATAAACAAACAAATTTTCACAGTTATAATATAAGTAAGATAAGAATGTAAGTGCGTCTTGCACCCATTATTATTTTATGTACAAAATGTGTAGTTATGTCAAACCCATTGAGTATTTTTTAAATTTTTAATACCCTTGTTAACACAGGTTTTCCTAGTGTGGGGGTGTGATTACGTAAGTGTTCATTTATTTGTTTATTTTGTGATGTAGTAGGTACCTAACTTCCGAATAAATATATTTGTATTCTATTCTTTTCTAAAATGGGGCAGTTCCAGTAAGACGGATTACTATCCGTCTTACCAAATGAAATAAAAATTGTCTGGAATGGGTCAATAATTTAAGAACAAATTAACTAAGTGCGGTGTTTACAAAATACCTATAATAAAAGTAGAATAATGATACATACCAATATGTATGGGTAGGTACCTACTCGAAATATTGACCGTTATCATAAATATATCTTTACTTTTATTAGAGGATTTGATACTTTATTCAATTGAAATATTAATTACATGGTCAATAATACATTTGAAAATGAAAACTAACAAAATTAATATAAGATTATAAAACTTCTCTTAACTAAATTAAATCTAAAAAATAATAATAGTTTAAAACTAACTAGGTACCAATAATATAAATAATTAAAATAAATGTAAGATATTTGGCCCCTGTGGTGTGGTGCCCAAGATGCTGGCAGCATTTCCTCGTGTATAGCAAACCTAGTACCAACTTATATATTTTATATTATAGTTAGATAATTCCAAGTTTAGATTTGGGCCGGTGTTTCGGATTCTTCCGGTAAGAAACCATGAAAATTATGCGAGTACATCTCGTATCATTTTTATAGTTTATAACTCAGGTACCAAACATGTAGATTCAGAAAGGTAACCATTACCTATGATTCTCAAGTAGCTAATAGAGCTTTGATGTTACAAATATACAAAGTGAAGGAAATGAGGCGTTTAATGAGTGACACAAAATTCTACAGAGAAATTAGATTGAAAAATGGAATAAAACAGCGGGCAGGTAGCGGGCGGAGGGATCTTCGTTAAGATTTAATTAAATCGTCCTCGGTGGCCTCTCGCGTTTTAATTCCACCGTTAATAAACGTTGTTAAAAACCAAGCATTCAGAACACAGACGGCATGGATACGAATTTTTCATGTAGATTAAATTGATAAATGTAGGTATATGGTTACGTTAAATCTTTTTTGCAACCATCGCGAGCAAAACGTATAATGGTGTATACTTACATGGATATAGCGCCTCTCCCTCCCACATTAGACAGTATGTACCTAGATGCGACAGTGAAAATATACTAGTAGGCTCTACGACGGTTGCGATTGACCGTCGTAGAGACGCGTGTAGCGTGTGGCGGACACAATTAAACAAACAAGACCCGAGCACAAACATTTATCACCTAATTAAAAGTTTGTCCCGGCCGGGGATCGAACCCGGAACCCACGGCTCGTCAGACAGGGTCACGTACCAACGCGCCACCGAGTCGTCAAAATTGTTTTAAATGTAAAACAACCGCAGGAAAATGTACAATATACGAAATTTCGATTGTCACAATATAACGCAAATGGTATCATACCAGCCTTGCATCTGTAGTCGTGTCCATTGCCAGCAAAAGTCCACTCCACGGTCTCCGTCGTCTACTAAGACCGCGCCGGTGTAGTGGGCGCGGCGTTTCCGCAGAGAAACACTCGCGATAACGCGCCTCACCTTCCCCTCGTCTTGCGGCCTCCGAATCCCACCAACTTCTTGGATTTTAATATCAAACTTAAGTGTTGTTTTAAAGACGTCCCCGTCTAAGTACTAATTTGTCCAAACTTGAAACTACTGAGCCATTTTTCCGCCTTAATTCGCTTTATCGTTCAAGATGTCTTCTAAAATGTTTGCATTACCGGTCTTAACGCAAGAAAGGCTTTTGTATTATTAAATTAGTTCGTACAGTGTTCACTCACTCATTTATATGCAATACGAAACTAGCTAAGACTGGAGGGTCGTACTAGATAGACACACTAGCCTAGCCCTTAGGACATCTAGATAAAATAATATGCATAGTAGGTACCTACTAAGTAGAGATTTCTATGCACTGAAAAAAGAAAGCTTAAATAATATTAGTTAAAATATCATTTTCGTTATTTAATGACGTCAATTCGTAAGAGACATACTTAATGCGCCACGGATCATGTCACTCGCCCAATTTTGTACCACGCCGTCTGGCCCTCGTGTGTTTTTTACTTGCTTTGACATTATAAGCGTAATTAATGCTTCGGCTAAAAGGCATTATGCAAACGCTCAGCTAGTGAGGAAAACAAATTAATTAATTTAGATAAAGTTATTTAGAACCATACGAATAAACATTGAAACACCGGGAGGCTGAAAGCCTTCAAGAAGATTTATAGAAAGAAAAAATCGTAGATAAAAGTAGGTAGGTAGGTAGATATGGTCGTGGGTACAGATCGCGCCAAATAATATTCCCGACTATTCCTTCACTATCACTCTCCTGTGCCTGTGAGCAAGGGGCTGTTGGTTCGTCCCACGATGCTCAGCGCGCGTAGGTAGCGGTGTAGCTCTGGCAGAAGGTGGGCAGGGGAGTGATTCTGGTAGGCAGGAACGCATGCGGCGGCCGTGTAGCGGCAGCGACAGTTGGTAACCGTGTGGTGGATCCCAATCGGGGTAAAATCCAACACCTTGAATTAGCTTTTAGAGGCACAAATACTTAAATCTTGTAGTGATCGGAATAAACACGTATTAGCTCGCAATAATAAAATAGATAGAATTAACAGAAATATGTAACGTAGGTTTTAGTACACCATATAATATCAGAGACAGCTGTGTGTGC
>DWLO01001064.1:0-16368 GCA_018245335.1 Dalla quadristriga
GTGGAATAATTTTTCAACAATTGTGTTCCGGTCGGAAAGGTGTGGATGCCGGTAGCACGTAGACAAGAAGCGACCACCTCAGTCCTCAGGAAGAGCAACGTATCTATGAACAACTTAGAATTAAACATGTTTGATTTTAAATTATCGTATAAAAAATGCGCGTGCACTTTTCCTCTGTCTGGATTGTCGGTAACAGCCCTAACTCGCGCAGTCCTATTACTAACGAACTATAATTTATTTTAACACTTAATGAATACTAACTCGACTAACTAACCGTCCCTCGTACAATCCTATTCGAGGTTCGTGGCATATGTCCATGGGCGGCGGTGGATGGTGGGACTGCAAGCCCGTATGCTGTTCTCATCACATAAAATACAAACTAACCTGTGCACGAGCGATTCAACGTCAGCGAGGCGAATATTGTCGAGGTCGTAGACGGACTTGACGCACTCCACCAGCCAGTTGGGCGGCGTGCGCAGCTCCATGGAGAGCAGAGGCGCGTGCGGTAGTCGCGAGAACCGCGCCAGCGCGCCGCCCGTCGCCGCGCCGCGCACGTCGAACTGCAGCTCCGGTTCGAGAACGTAGCGGTAGAAGCTAGAATACAATTTAACCACTATGCTTCACTTCCCTCCCTTTTCTGTTTATACATTTTCCTTTTTCTCACTAAATCTTTAGCTCTGCATCTTTCTATCGTTTTTATGTAATGGTCAATCCGGTTATACTATAATCCTATATCACATAGCCAATTGTTTTAAACAGATAAGGCTTTAGGGGGCTTGGGTTTCAGGTCAAAGAAGGTCAAGAGCCATATAGAAAAAAATCCTTATCGTTTTTTCATTTAGTTTTTCGTCGCCGTACCCAATTTGTTTCTATACATGAAAAATGGATCATAAAAAATAACTAAATTGAATTATGAAGACGCTAACCTCTTGAGCGGCATATCGGAGTTCTTGTCGGTGGGGTTGAGGAACAGCTTGAGGTGGCAGTTGACCACGCGTCGCAGCACCAGCAGCAGCGGCGCCAGGCGCTGCGCCGCTGTTGACGCCGGGTCCACCACCGCCACGATCTGATATGTACGATAAAATTGATTCGACTGATTAGTTTGACCGCAGAACAGTTAAATTATAGGTGCTAAGAGGGTGTTTCCGGTGCACGGCAGTTATTAGCAAACGCTCATAACTTGCCCAACACCACAAAACTTACGTTTAAGTTCAGAATTTTTTTTTTTTTATTAATTTTAAATAAATTGTAGCTCAACGACCAAGCAGACGGGCCACCTCATGGTTGCCGCCGCCTATGGACAGTAGCAACACCAGAGGAGTCGCCAATGCGCTGGCCCTGACGGAGAGCTCTTTTAGCGCCTTTTTTGAAGAAACCCATGTCATAGTCACTTGAGAAAACCTCAGACGCTCATCCTATAACATACTCGTGCGCGGTGAAAAAGATTGCGCGTCCGTTTTGTGGAGGATCGCTACGAAACCAGTTGGTGTTGATGAAACCTCAGTCTTCGGCGATTGCTGCGATGGAGGAATGGTGGTGTTCGCATCATATCTTTCAGTTCTTTGTTATTCTGTCAAGCATTACTCTGGGTTAACTGGCACAGAATGCCAACAGGCATTAAGTCCGCTATTGTTAACCCTAAATTTAGGTGTCTACACCTAATAATAATATAAAGAATAAATAATAACTATTATTATCGCTATGGCATTGAAACGGCTTACGTAGAATTTTATAATTTAATTATATACTGACCTCTAATGATTGGACTTTGTTTTTAGTGTACATTCTCTTAATCGTATAAAGCACTAATAGTAAAAAGTCACGTAGTAGTAGTCACCCTAGATTCGGAACAAGAACAAAAGTCTCATAGGTATTCTACTTTTATTTTTATTTGTGTTAGTTGTTTGTTTTCGGACCTAGGTAATTTGTGATGATTTCTGTGAGCGTCATCCGTAATACAGGAAATCGCAACTACCTGTGGGAGTGTGAGTGTGAAAGTATATTTTATGGTTCAGTCTTGTTCTTCTCGGGTTTCCAACAAGCAATCCAACAGCTCACCTCAACAGCTGCCTCGTTTTGATAGACGGGCGGCAGCTCGAGCAGCGAGTGCTCAGTGCGCAGCGTGGTGGGCAGCGCGGTGCGCACGCGCGGGCTGCGCGCCGACACCAGCGACACCGCCTGCAGGTACTCGTCGTTCGAGAGCTGCTTCGTGTCCTCCGCTACGATAAGTCATACGTACTTTATTCGTGTAAAAATTATATGGTTAGGTTAGCACCAAAAAGCATACAGTTTATACTTATCTAAATATAATAAAGTCATATATCAAATTAATAAATTTAAAGTAAAAAGTTAAATTGAATCACACATTCATTTTTAAGTGAACCTTCTTTGTGCACGATAATATAGTAAAATAACCTAGAATAAAAAAATAAAAAAAAAAGACTGACCATCGTCATCTATGTCAACATCGTTAGTATTCTTGGACTTCTTCTTGAACAACACTTCATTCACTTTATCGGCATATGCTTGGTTGCTGTACCTGAAATACAAACATTTGCTTACTATATGGCGTTTGGCTAGTTCTGGAGCGAAGCATTGACTTAAGAGCCTGTCTGTCTGTGTTTCTATCCGAACAAATTGCATGAAAATGACCGTGTTCTACAGTGATCAACTGTAGAAGACATAAGAGAAAAAGACAACAGCTTTCCAACGGAAAGACAGTAAAACTCTCGCCGGCGTCGGCGAAGGACACGACGAGGTGCGAATTGTGAACGAACACACACCCGGCTTACATCACTAACTCGTAAAGGCCTAATCCCTTCTAACCTATTTCGCAAGTACAAATTATACAGGAACTTGAAGAATATATTAGAGTGTGAGAAAGACTACTTTTTTAAAAGAAGCGTATAGCTTTTGCAGCTGTTGAAAAGTCCAACGAAAAGTGCAGGTTTCAATTTTTATCTGGACACATTAGTAGTGCAGGGCACGGGTCTCCTCACACCCTAGGAGATCTGGAGCCTACTCCATCACGCTGCTCCAATGCGTATTTATGAAGGGGTAGAGGTCAACTCGAATTTTAGTAATTATACACCTCCTTAATTTTATGAATTCCTTTTAAAAACTGAAAGATATGAGAGTGTACCTCTCCAAGAGACCGATGTCATCCAGGGCAAAGCTTTCGCTTTCATCGAAGGGTCCGACGAGCCGCGCGTTATGGACAATCGCGCGCTGCCCGCCGCGAAGCTTCATGCTGCGGGCGCACAGCACGCGCGCCGCTTTTATCACCCATTCGTACTTGTTCAGGGCGGGGATTAGTTCCGGCTGAGAAATAACAACACTTAATGTTAACAAAGCACATTACATTTTTTTTATGTAAGAAGCAAACTGGGGTGCAGTGGACATGCAATCTATGTACATCTGTAATGTACATAGGTTGCACCTTAACCTTAACCTTAAACAACTCTTGTGTATTTTGAAGAGAGACCCCAGTCTGTGTATGTTATCCCTAATAAGTGATCACATTACAGATGCGGTCGAAATATTCTACCTGGTTCCTCCCATTAAAAATTTTCTTCTCGACGAGCACCGTCAGCGCGGCCACCACCACCGTGTTTAGCGACGAGTCTACTGGCATGCTTTCGTTGATGTTCGGGACGCAAGGCATTGCAAGCCACACATTCAATACACACCAAAATCTCGCAGTCCTCTCGCTCGTGGCAGCCCTCGTCCTCGAGCAGCTGTACCACGTACTTGGTCGCACGGTTGTTGTCGAGCACCGTCAGCGCCGCCACCACTACTTTGTTCAGCGATTGGTCCACTGGCATACTTTCGTTGATGTTCGGGATGAAAGCCACACGGACACCGCTTGATTCTCTCTGGGGGGAAAAGAGGAATGTAGTTTTAATTGTTCTGGAAGTACTTATTTTGTAGAATATATCGTTATTTGGAGTTGAAACAAAGAGTTGAGTTAAAATTTTTTTTTAATTTATTATACAGATTTAGGTACTACTAATTTGGCTGCAACTGTTTGTATTTAAATGGCTTTGAACGAATTTTGCGTATTTATTTTGATTCATCAAGTTGTAGACTAGCTATTTGATTAGTGAAAACAAAGTCAACCGTAACGTAAATCTCGCGTACTCAGTCTGTGAGTAAAGTATTGTAGCAATCCGAATGTACGTAAGCTTAAGTGATACATACTCAAAGAGGCAATAATTAACATATATTTTACTAATATTATGAATGCGAAAATTTGTTTATTGGTTTGATACGTCTTCACAGCAAAACCTTACAACTGATCTTCATAGAATTTGGTAATGAGATAATTTGAGTCACGGAGTAGGTCATAGGATATTTTTGATCCTGAGGGAATGAAAACCTCGTCAATTTAACGGTGACGTTAAGTGCGACAACTAGTTTTTATAATTATGTTATCAATAGCGCTTACCATGAATGTCAACGCATCTCTCAAAAGCTGTCTACTCTTCCTGACATTAAGATCGCCAACCACCCAAATGGTCTGTGTGATCCGTTCATGTTTTCCCGGCTTCGTGAAGTACTTCAGTAATGGCAGAGCGGTTGCTATGGCGTCGCGACCTAAGAGGAATGAAGTCATGCGGTATACATAATTTGTTCAATTAAAGAACATAATATTATAGCAAATGCATACTGCAAAGTAAAAAATGGTGTAGATCTAAAGCATGTTTTAAAATTATTTTCATAATGTTGACTTATTCGTTTCATACCTGTCAGATGCATAAGGCGATGTATATTGTCCTCAGAGAAGAGTTCAGGCGAGGCAGATATACCCGAAAGATCCAGATACTGAGAAGGTTCGGAGCTCAGTACTCGTTGATTGAGTCTAAAAACAAAGAGTTTTGAGTAATTATCTCTGTTTTCTTGTTAACTATGAAATGCTGCGAAAATTATGGAACCGACGAGTATAATGGACCTGGAAATATGGGACAGATTGATGCAGGCGGACGGCAGTAGACAGTGGCGCGCGAGAGCCCCATTAGTCTCGTTTAGCTCCAGCGACGAGAAACTACAAAAGTATGTAACACACTGTACTCTGACCTGGAGACGATGTGCGGCAGTTTCATGAGGTAGTCGACGGCGTCGTCCGCGTCGGAGAGGTCCCCGCGGAAGACGGCGGTCTGCAGGCGGCGCGTGAGGCGCGCGAGGGCGCCCACCAGCGCCTCCTCCAGCAGCTCCACGGACGCCAGGCTGGGGCTTCCCGCGCCGCCCAACGTGCCCTCGTCTCTGAGCGGCACGCCGTTAATCAGAACCTGCAAGCATTGAGGTGAATGTACTCACTAGAGACGACCTCTTAGCTTCAGCGTGTACATTCTCGGTGCTAAACTTTCCATACATACTTTGTCTACACTCCTAGTCGAAGTTTAGCCAGAAAGGGCCCATTAACGCAACTGATGTCAAAGACATTAAAATACATGTATGATGTAACGCAACATCAATAACCTGTAGTGTGGTTTGTGTCAGTATAGTTTATCCTAATGGGAATTAATTCATCTGAGTGCATGTGTATTTAGCATTTCAGCAGTAAATACATGTACCATTGATAAATATCGTAAAACATACTAGTCACTAAACTTACCTGTGGAAAACTGTCTGTCCCCAGCTTAGAAATGAATTCTTCTGATATTTGGTTGCCAAAATTGTATTCTGAATCTTCTGACAAAATTTCAAGCACTTTTGAAGATGAGGTCACATATTTCTTTAGTTGAGTTTCAATGACATCGATCGTCAAGGTTTTATCTTTTATTGAAGACACCAGCTAGAACAAAAAATAAGATGGTAAAGTCAGTTAGTTTATCTAAACCTGCTTACTGAAACTAAATTTTTGAGAGAATTTAGTTTACGTGAAAATGCTTGTTATTTGCAAAATTTGTTGCAGTCTTAACAGGTTATTGGTATCAGCATTATAAGTAAAATCGTCTCTTTTGTAAGTAGCCAGCAGGTAGCCAGCGTTGTATGAGAACCTTGGCCATTTGGCCAATCAAAGTTTTTGAAAAAACTCCATCAACATGTCAATGAACAACATGTCATGAAGTCAATGTAACATACCTGACTTAGGAAGTAGAATGCCTCCTTGTTGGAGTTGCGGTCCTGTGCGACGAAGTTGAAGGCTGACCGCGCGGCAGCCGCTAAGGCGAGGTCGCCGCCCGGCGCTAGCACCACACCCACGCGCACCGGCGTCGCATGCTTCAACAGCGTCTCGCCCAGCTTGAGCGGCGACGCCGACGCGGGCGACGTTGGGTCCACTATCATCACCTGTTCATATGCCAGACTTTTGGTTACGCCAATTCACAACAACTAACACAAAAGGCAGTGATCGCCAACGAGTCGATAACATTTCAGCCCGCTTCTCGGGATTCGGTATTATTCCATACAAAGGTCTGATTACTACACTAATTCCCATTGTATAACCCAAAAACGTAGAAACACAATTGAAATGAAAATGGTTTAAAGTTTCGGCCCCAAAGTCAGTTTTTTCTCGTCCGTTTTTGGTATAAAAAACGTGCATAACGCAATTCTCGCATGATGCTGGGTTAAATATCATGCAGTTTAGTTACTCGTTGGCGAACTATAGTCGCCGACTAGTGCACCCTTAAGGCACCCAAATCTACTTACATAGTTGTAGATATTCCGCCTCATATTCCTCAGCATCCCAGGGTAGGTGGGGCGCAGGAGCTCCATGTAGGAGGAGGGCCAACGGCGGTAGCGCTCGTCCGCCTCTAAGTCGTTGAGCCACACTATGGCCGTGTCGCGGATGTCCAGCCCGTACTCCTCCCACGTGTACGACTCGCCTAGCTCCAGAGCCATCAGACTGTTGATCAGCTTCTTAGACAGACCTAAAAAGAGATTTAGTACAAATTCTGGTTCCCTACCTCACTAAGATCTTTACTATGACTAGATCTAGTACGCGTCGTCGTTGGTATTGCTTGTGTGTCCGCCCGCATTTTATTCTATCTTTTATTGCAGTACATATATTGAGAACAACCAGTCTGTAGACGATGTAAAGGCCCATAGGGTCAATAGCATCTGACCCTTTGAAAAAAGAAGCGAGAGATGTAACATATTCGTTAGTTCGAGCGGGACCAGCGGCAAATTAATACCCGCACGCAGTACCGCCCGCGTGCAGCTTCTACTCCTCGTATTTCATGTGCTACGTCCACTTATGCAAGCAACGTGTTCATAGGCCCGTCATCGGCAGCAAGGAGCCCGCTCGCAATTCCAATTCTACGTACGAAATGTCATACAATACACGTAGTCTCACAATATACGTACCGAGAGCATGCAGCGTGTTCATAGGACCGACGTCCTCTTTCAAGGCTGCGAGTAATGCCATTATGTCGATCTCCTCCGCGTCATACTGCGCGCCCGATACCAGCAGCAAAGGCTCGCCCGCGCGCAGCCCCACCTCAGAAGACCACACGTCCTGGTTGAACAGCACCTCGTCACGGAACGAACGCGGCACTTTCACGTGGATAAGGGTTTTCGTCTGGAATACGAGATAAAAAAAATCATTCCCGATTCGTAACGATCCCCAAAACCAACCTGCTAGACTTTTAAGTAAACTCTGAATGAAAAATAAAAAGCCTCTTTAAAAAGCACGTAGATGTTTTAATATTTCGTAAGGCGCGAAGATCACCATTCTTTTCATTAAGAGGAGACCCGTGCCCAGTTTTTCGTGCCGTGTTTCCCGCTGGAAGTTAGATAGTAAATCCCTCACCTGCATAGGAAAGTTCTGTGCAATCGACGTGAGCACTTTGAGCGCCTCGTCGCCGCCGGCGTCGTGCGCATCGGCCACCGCCACCGCCGCCTGCATGCTGAGCGCCTGCATCTGCCACACCTTGAGCGGCGCCAGCTCCTCGCTCACCTCCGACAGGTGGCGCCGGAAGCGCTCCAGTGGCGTGCGCAGCGCGGGGAACAGATTCCTGCAGTTTAGAGTTCACATGAAACGCTCACTCACTGCCAACGTGCCATGGTTAATTATGAAAGAAAAGTAAAAGTCTGAATGGAAATAAACTATGGGAACTGTTTAGTTACTGTTATTATACTTATCATGATACACAAAACATAAATAGAAAATTATTAGGCCCATTCCAAACTGATTCATGTTCTTGTACAGTTACATTATGTCCTAAATTGTTTTGTTCTGCATAGTAGTTGAACCAATTTCCATCACTGAACTATGCTCAAATGAGATGCACTGAACGCCAGTGGCTGAGGTCTTGCAACACAGCATAGACTGAATGCTTTCTAATTTACGTCAGACTGCACACAATATTTCGTATTTATATGCAGAGAATTCCTTTGTTATAATTGTTTTTGTGTTGCAGCTTTGTTGGAAAATGAAGTATTTTCGATTCTATCCTTTTCTAATATTGTCATGTTTCGGAGGCCTCTCACATTTCGCATCTATCTCGCTCGCATATTCTAACATTTACAAACGCATATGTGCTTCGATATCATTGTAGACAATAAAATAACGGATATTTAAGAATATTTTAATTTCAAATAGCTACCTAGTTTTTGATAGAGAAATGGCGAAAACAATTATTGCCATTTTATTATCAGTGACAATGTTACAAAGTGCGAGCGAGATAGATGCAGAATGTAATTGCCCTATTAACAAAGATATTTAGTATGCTTTACTTCAGTCTTCCAAAGTTAAATCCATCAATTTGATTCTGCGGGTCATTTTCATCTTCTTCTTCTGGCACAGCTGCCTCAGCACCTTCAGTTTCAGCCTCCTTTGGAGTGGTGTCGTCCTGGCTTTTGTACTCAGTACTCTTTAACTGGAGCTCTACTCCATAGCCAGATAGGCGCAATTTTGGCTTGCCACAAGACTGCAGAGTAAAAGATGTAATTTAGGATTCTCGTAAATTAAAAATAAATTATGTTTTGTGAAATTGTTGTGTTGTCTAAGGTAGGATAGCTGTAGTTATATCATCAAATGGGCACATTGCACATTTCAGATTTCTAAATTCTACAAAGCCAAATGTAAAATCTACTTTGCTACATTGAACATTATGACAATGTTTAAACTAATAAACTGATAAATTTTACATAGCAATTTAACTTAACATAACATACATTGAAACACCTGTGTAAATAAACTAACCTTAACATTCCACCTCACTACATAGTTGATGAGTCCTCGGTCGGCCCAGCCAGAGAGGATTTTATGCTTGGCTGTAAACTCAGCAGTACCCAATTTGCCATATAGAATTGCAGTAATACTCTTGTTGTCACTGCTAGGATAAGTGTGGTCCAGTAGATATGTTTCCAATTTATGTTCACCCTGAATACAAAGTTGTAGATTAAGAATTACAAAAGTTTGAACCGGAAAATATATAACCAAGAGATGCTTGATCTGTCATTCTGAACTATCATCATCATGATCTTCATCTCAATCACTGGCCCAGTATTGAATAAGGTTTTAGACCATAGTCCACCACGCTGACCAACTACTTATGGGTTGGTGGACTTCACATTTTGATAACAGTATGGAAAGCTCTCAGGTATGCAGGTTTCCTCATGATGTTTACCTTCACTGTGAAAGCAAGTGATATTTAATTTCTTAAAACAGATATCCGAAAAATTCAGGTGCGTGCTGGGGATTTCGAACCCGGACTTATCGAGTAGGAAATCTAAATCCAAAAATTGGTGATAGCCAAATTGTTAAGACTTCGGACCATTTGGCTATCACCAATTATACAACTATTTATTTTACTACTGCTGGGTATCTTGGATTACATAATCAACTTAGGGACCAGTAGTATTTCTAAACAAATCTATACATACAGGGTCATACTGGTCATGTGCCTTCAGTACATCTCTTAGGACATCATTATCACAGATCTTCCTTGAAGCTATGGACACAAATGTATTGCATTCTACTTCTTTAGCTCCATTCTGAGTAGCTATTTGGTCAAACATGTGCACAGTTGGTGAAGTGAGGTGCATAGAGAGTGCCAACTTTGCCATGCGTAGCTGTGCCGGCGCCAGTAATGAACTCGCCACTCCAATACAGGCATCATAAATTTGTTTATCAGTCTCTGAAATATAATTTTAAATTAGCCTTGAAGCTTTGAATGTAGGTCATTAAATAACTTTAATATGATATTAAATATAAATTTTTGTAAAAATTATTGGAATTATGGAAACTATATTAATCCCAAATTATGGACAAATAAACATGCTATATTTTGATTTTATCTATACATCCTGTCTGACTGATTCATCATCACAGAGCCTATACTACTGAAGTTAGTTATATGAAATTTGGATAATGGGTTCCGTTAATGACGTAGGCACACACTAAGGAAGAATTTTTTGATAATTTACCTCTAAGGGGATTGATTATGAGTTGAAAAGTTATTTGAAAATCTGCTTTCCAAAAACGTTGAAACATGTATGTCTTTATTTCTACACAAAAAGCTAGATATCAGTTTTCATAGTGCTTCAAAATCGGCAGATTTTCCAACAACCTTTAACGCTTTAACCCCTTATTAACCCTCTTAGGTGTGGAATATTAAAAAATGGGGCCTACTTCATAACTGGACCCAATTGTCCAAAACACATGTTTCTGGCTCCCAGTAGTTTAAGCTCTGCAATGATGAATTACTCAGTCATCTAGAAATCTGGTCTAGTCAACCAGTCAGAACATGTCTTTTTATATATATAAATAGACACCAATCTGATTGAATCATCTCTTTAAGGTCTAGGCATCGACATAGTGAGCCCAAAACAATGACAGAATAAAAAGAATAGAAGAAAATATGTGTAATTCACATAGTTGAATATTGTTTATGCCTATGTATTCTGTGAAAACCATTTAATTATAAAGAAATAAGCTTACCTAAACTGTCGAGGTTAGTTTTTAAAGAGTTTAATCCATCCACATAGGACCAAAACAAATCGGAGCTTTCTCCAGCAAGATGTTCAGCTAACTCCAACACAATGGGGGTAGATTCCCATTTCGCACTGACAAATGTTGTGACACCTTTTGACTTTCTTTCTTCTCTCTTTGGAGAATCACCACTTATTGCCAAAGCAATAAAGACAAATGCTAATAATAAAACAGATATTTGATAGCCGGGAGCTTTCATTGTACAATTTGTGTGTAAACCCGGCAAACGTATTTAGAGGTACACAATTATTATCTGCATGAATTAACGTACTTATAACTGAAACATTATTTTTAATGTATAAAGATCTAGAGGGCAAACTTTTCTATATTTGATTTATTTTAATTTTGTCTTTATTCCTAATTCAGTTTAACACACACCGAATCCAGTGATTTTTAATTTTTAATGACATGAATGAATTGAAAAAGTTGCTTGTCAAACTCAAAAATGTCAAAATCGAATAGGGTAAAAACAATAGTATCGGTCACTTCAACTATTGTAGACATTGTATTATGCGAAATAAATAAATACGTCTAAAAAATCTAATTAAATCCACTTAATGTATGATTGACTGGTTAGCTAGTATTAAATAAATAAAAAATCCTTGTATATCTTGCAAGTTAACGTTAAAGTTTGACATAATAATACGCAAGTGTTGGCTAAGAGTGTAAGTTTTTACTACATGAAAAATGAATGTTATAATTATTTATTAATTATAGTAAGTATATCTTAAGATTAGTCTTGTTCATTCACACTGTTACAACAGGCCTTCACCTGTGAAGGGGTTGATTAGTCCGTTACTAAATCTCTCCGTTCTCTCTGAGTTTGACTAAATTTTTATATATATCTTTTGATGCAACGTTTACATAATAACCTGTTGCGGAGCAACGAATCAACATGATTTTTTGTATAGAGATAGTTTATGGACTGAAGAGTGACATCCTCATTATCCTGTAAGATAGATATAAGAACGTTAACGGCAAGCCTACTTTATATATGTTAAAAAAGTGAATAAAAGTGAGCAGTGAAATAATGTAATCGTGTCGGTCTCTGCCCGTGCAAGAATCAGTCAAAAAAAAAGATCGCGTTTATCGCTGAGAAGCGGTGGCCACTCATAATTAACCTACAGCCATATCAAATTCTTAACGGTCATTAGCCTAAGCATTGGTTAATTTTTATGCTGGCCAATAACTCTAGTATGTACCCTAATTACACGAATGAAACCGCCAATGACAGGTGGACACGGTAAGCACAATAATCTGCGTTCATAAATAATATTTTTGAAAGAGTACCTATAAATATTTTAAAAAACTGTGAGCCTATTCAGCTTCACAAAATCATTAATACTATTATAATTGCAACGATCAGCTTAGTTTTTACCCCAAGAAGCTGCATGGAAGTTATAAACAAGTGCTTCCTTTTTTACATTTCTAATGGATACAAAATAAATATAGTATGTAAAGTAATAAGAAATTAAAAGTTTACGTACGTTACATTATCTGTAACAATTTTTCTCTAATTATTATCTATGAAATAACTCACTCTTTGCACTCAGCTGTCAAAATGTCAATCAATTTCTTTGATTCCTTCCTCTCTTCTCACATTCTGTCTCGGTTCTGCTGATAATATAAAAAAGTTATTTATTTAATCAGTGTACACTCAATATAAAAGGTATTATAAGATGTAGGAGACAAATAATGCTAGTAGATTTGTTCACCTCAATCTTAACGTAAACCCGTGTAATACGGCCGTCCTAAAATAATGTCGCGGCTACCTACTTTTGTTTAATAAAATCCTAGCAATTTCTAATTATTGTATGTTTTCAACATGTGATTGCCTGTTTAAGGTTTATAACGATGAATTACACATCTGACGAAGCCTATGCTCGACTAATCAGTCATAACATGACTGTACCTCAAAGGATTAAGGTAATCAACATAAAAAGTTTCTTTATCAATTCCATACTAAAAATGCCTACAGCACGCGACTGCATCAGCGTCCATGTCAGAATACACAGAACTGCCTAATTAATTAACTGCTCTTTCTTAATTTAGATAGAACAGTAAAAGTCAAGTTGTTATGAATTGCTTAAATTTTATTGTGTTTAACAAGTGGGACTAACACCAATACATTTAGCCTTTAGGTGTTCAATCTTCATTGTTCTATCTATTCCATATTCGACTGAGGAGGTACCGTTGCTACATCAATTTTTGTTTTGAAGTAATAATATTATTATGTGGTTGTTGTTACACTATTGCAAGAAGTGACCAAATCAGTCCTATGGAGTAGCCGTATAAGATCAGATCTGTAACCATCTTGTTTTTGATGATGTTTATCCAAATTTTTGGTTGAGGTCTTTAGTTCATCAGTGGACTACTCCAGGCTGTTGATGATGATCCTAAATTATAAGTGGATGGCCATTTAATAGCAGAACATCAGGACTATCAGTGGTGTCCAATGCTTGCCAAATTTGTACTCTTCTATCATTGTTATTAATAGGCACCTACTTGAAATTGTATTGACACTATTATTATTTTAAAACTGAATAAATACAAATCTCAAGTTTTTATTTCAAATTATTTATTTTAATATTAATACAGGCAACAGGAGATATTGTTGATGAAGACAGTGCACCAAATGGGATAGGAACTGGATGGGACTATGCCAATGAAAAATTTGACATGAAGGTGCCTGAGAGAATACTTGTTGTGGGACAAGATCAGCACATTGGTAAATAATCTAATGAATTTACTATTAACTTAAAACTATACTCAAAATAGATATAAACAAAAATAAATCGCAGATTATTTTTTAGTTTAATATTAATAATACGAATTTACAATTGGAGAGCAATATTTTATATTATCATTATTAAACAGTATACAAGTGTCGGATTACAAATTTTACTAATATACAGTACAAGTTTAAAATAATGCTATATTGTGCAGTTCTGTAATCATAAAACAACGCATGCTTCTTGTAAACCAGTAATGGGATTATAGTAATTAAATCAAATCATGAACAATATTACTATTTATCAGGAGGGTTGTAAAACTGTGGTATACAAACTATGTCCTCAGATACATGGCAGTGTATAACGTTTGAAAAATAATGTTATGCTTTGAATTAGAACCACTGAAATATTAAGTGATGTGAATTGTTTTCCACATCTGAAAAGCTGAATACATTGCATTATGTACTATATTAAAATAAATATGTTAGTTTAATAATTTTGTTCAGTGCTTATACAATCAATGTCATCGCTACTGTCAATCAAGTTGATGGTGTAAAGAAAAATACTAAGTGTTATATTGCAGCATTCTATACATAGACCTGTATACATAGTATTATCTGACTGAATGTTTATGTAATTGCAAGAATGTCTTTATGAAGTGTAAAGTGATGAATACTGTGTTAAACAGACATTGAAAAAGTGTGATTGTCACATAATAAATTGATTGGTTACTACACTTAAATGCACTAAATATTATTCTGGAAGTGATAGACATGGGGCAGTGATCATATTGGCTTTTATTTTAAAGTGAGTATAAATTTAAACAACTTAGCAATTCTTCAGATAGAGAATAATGTAAGACTATGTTTGTAAATAACTAGTAGTTTAGAAATATATTCCAGAACACTTCTTTATAATAAAATTCAATTCATCATTTAAATGATGTAAATACTTTAGCTACTTAAGCAGGGTATTACTTCTTTTATGGAAGATTCTATTTCAGTAAGATCATTTATATTGGCACACGCAATATAAGCGAGGCTTGGGAACAGACTGGGGGGCAGAGGACATTCTACCACAGGTCAAGTGCACAGGAACGCTGACGGCGCTCATCTTTTAGTGCAGTTTCACTTGCACTTGCGAATTCTACATTCCAGTGTCACCACAATTAAAATAAACTTTTGTAAAAATTTAACTGTCATAGAAATAAATAAAACAAACGTCCAAAACCCAAGAAGGTCCGTTTCTCTGCCAAACAAATATCTACCACAGCCGGAAATCGAACCCGGGACCCACAGCCCGTCAGTCAGGGTCACTGGATATTTTTATCTATTCACGATTTTGCTTTGTATTGCAGGCACAAAAGCTACCCCAAGAGAAATCCAACTTGACAATGCGGTGTTGCCGACGGACCCCGGGATGATACGCGTCAGCACTCCGCCGCGAGTCATCACTCTCGACCAGCACTACTTCCCGTCGGCCGACGACTTTCCAATGGGGGCACCAAATTCCCCACCGCGGAATGTTAGAACAATTCGCTCACAAGGCGATGGTGCGAGGTCCACGACGCCTCGTCCAGATAGTTTTAATGATTCCATAATGACTGAATCACGGCTTGTGTTAAGGTACATTATTCATCTATAAGTATTTAAATTTTCTAGTGAAATAATTACTATAATAAAGTAAATAAAGCAAAGTAAATAAATAGCATATGGACTGCAGAATGGAATAATCGCTATCTACTTAAAATAACGTTATTTTATTATGTCTTCACATGTTCAATTTAGCTTCTAACCAAAATTACCTTTTGAGAGAACCTTAAGAGGATTCTATCGTTGCTGTCAATCTGTAATTAATAAGTTTGACTGAAGACTTCAAGAAGACTGCAAGCAACTGCTGGATCAGAGGGCACAGGATCGATCGGAGTGTTGTCAATTAGGGGAGCCCTATGACCAGCAGTGGACCTCAGGTTCATGGACAGATGATCTATCTATAAAATCTAAATTACTTGAGACATATAGCACGCCGTAATATCGCTCTTTTGCATTTGACAACTTCATTCAATGTTTAAATTTTGTCTACTCACAAATATTCTATGCTATTATTAATTTACAGAGACCCAACTCCGCCAATGGGCAATGGTGAAGGACTGTCCACTTCCGAGGAGCTGGTACATTTACGGCGACAAATTGTTAAACTAAATCGTCGAGTAATGGCTATAGAGGCTGAAACGTTGCAGAGACAACAAAAAGAAAAGATTGCATATGCAATGAGTATTGCATACTTGTTATTCAAAGTTATTGCTTGGCTTAACAGGTCCTAATAGTTGAAAATCACTGTCATTAAAGATAAGATGTAAAGAGTTTAATGTACTGTTGACTTCATGAAATCATCAAATTGGATTTTAGTACCAAAAGAGGCATGTTTGTAGTAAACATATTGCTGTGTTGGTGTAGAAAATACAAACTGGGAATACTAATGTCTATATCGCAACTATTTATTTAGGGTGGTAAGTTGAGAATTTTGTTGTACAGTGAATATGCATTCTATTCTTGTTACAGTTTCAGTCCCTTCCATGTCTTAAATTACATACATCATTATGAAATGTTAAGTGATGTTATGTGCCCCTCCTTGAACAATAGTTAATAGTTGCAGTGAGTATTTTTTATTTAAATAAAACATAGACACCAAGGGGTT
>DWLO01001065.1:0-16366 GCA_018245335.1 Dalla quadristriga
ATCTTGCTACACGTACAAGCTAACACTACTAATAATCCGAAAAGTCGAACAGAAATGACGCAATTGGACTGTGTGAACAACGTGTAATTACCCTAAATTTCAAATCAGATTACAATACAACAAGCTGGGCTTCTAAACAGTACAAAAATTCCTTCTCACGGGCCCAACGGTACCGGCGCACGCGCACGTTCTAAGGTCACCGCGACAGCATAATGTCTCTTTCTATTTTGTTACAGCGGAAGCGAGTGGAAGGGAGACGTGTATATATGCAAATGAACTGATAAAAAAAGAGCATTGGACTTACTGTGGCGAGTCGTCGTGATTGATTAGATGCACCTTTTTTTGTTGAGGACCTTTACATAGAATCCAGACGGACTGCGCGCTTCGCCATTGTTTGACCGCCCAACCGGCCGACCGGCCCGACATAAGTATAGAAAGCCATCGTTTGAAACAAACGGACATTTCCAAAGAGAAATTGCCGACTGTTAAAAGGGACAGTGTTTTAACACAATAAAAACAATGCAAGTATTACAGGTTGTAAGATTTTTATCACCACGGCTTTGTATTGAGTTTAAAATTTGTTGATAATGCTCGATCTACAACCACTATAGTGATTAACTACGAAACAATTAAAAAATTACCATTACAAAGTTCATGTTTCATCAAGACTGAGATAAGATATCCAATCGCAAAAGTTTTAAATTCAAAAGATAAAAGAAACTGGCCAACCCAAGAATCATTTTGGAGGCGTTACGTTAATAACCGGTTATCGTGTAGGTAAACCTTATTAATACGTAAATTATAAGTTATCGTAAGATATTCAGCTGATAGAACCCAGAAAAACCAACGAGAATCACCTAACCCCAGATCTACACATAAGCGCATTTTTTATAGATATAGATGATCCACAAATAACAATGGATCGTCTTTCAGAGAAAACTTGTAAGTAATAAATAGCTCATGAAGCAACCACGGCCGGTAATAAATTCCCTTACATTGTAGCAAAATGCTTATTTGAAGATTCCACACGATTTTATGTTGCGTTATAAATGTTGAGTGCCTGAAGTGTGCCTAACATGAATGTTAAATCTAGCAAAAAATATCAATAGATAAATTAAACACCATAACATTTTCATCGTTGATGAGTCACCCAGTACATCTATCTGTTTAGAAGCAGATTTTGTTTCGGTGCGTTGGAAGTAAATATGCAAGTATAAATCAATACGAGATTTATGGGTATCAGCAGGATCAAATTCTTCAGATCCGTCTTCTGTATTAAAAGTATCGATCTTAATGAGTGCTTGCCTGATTGCTGCACCGATACCGTAAAAAATAAAACAGAAAGCTTAAGACCAAAATTTAAACGCAGCAACCCTCTTTTCCGTATTGGTAGAAAACATATACAAAGGTACTTTTCAACTGGGGTAACGGCCTCATTTCGGCACGAGATGGTTTCTGTAGCGTGAAATTAATATGATATAGCCAATCTAATTTACCTGTGTCTCTGTGAGTGTTTCTTCCTACATACATAATTTATTTGTCAAGTGGGAAAATAGCCGTAAGCCGTATCAGGTGTTCAAATCTTTTGTTTCCCGACGGGATGGAAATTTTAGACAGTATTTACAATTAAGTATGTCTTTTTGCCTATTCATTTAATTTTCTACCTTGCTTTATATTTGTTGATTATAGTAAAGTGTCATAACTTATGTAAAAATACTCTAGCTCACTCAATATTTCGTGTTCTTGACAACAATAAACAATATTTCAACAACAATGCGTACCTACTGCTAACGAACGATATTAGTTTATTTTTAAAACCAGTAGGAGTACCTAACTACAGATGAATATACTTAATGTAGTGAATGAATTCCAAGACTGCCGTGTCATGGAAGTTGACCTGAATTTATAACCCAATAAACTAATTATACTGACGAAACTGGCGCGATTGCTATACAAACTAATCGATAAACAATTACACAGATTTACTAATAAATCTACACAAAGGACGCCCAAAAGCTACATTCAGAATTATTTATGCATGACACGAAAAGATGCGAAAATAACTTCAGTTGTTGTGTGTACCCTAAAAAAAACTTTCGCCTTTGTCAGTGTTTCCAAGTACTAGTGATTTAAATCGTGCGCCAATGAGTCAACCGATTACTGCGAAGCGTTTAACAATGAGTGATAAAATAAATGTATGGAATAATAGGGAAGGTGGGGTTGCTGCCGATGGATATCATTTTTATAAATACAAAGAACATACGAAAAGGATTAATGGAGTACGAAAACAAATTTACCAGAAACAAATAGTAAGTAAAAAGAACTCCGTTGCTTTTTGATTTGTTTTTGTTTACACTTAGAAACATTCAAGGTCGGTTATTGGACCACCTTTGTCATTAGACTTAATAACCTTTATAACCCGTATTTCAAACTGCGTGACAGGCTAACCAGTACAAAACTTGTTCAAGACGACGATATTTTATAGCAGGTTAATCTAGCTAGGTCAATATGACATATTCTTTACGACATTATAACATAAAACGTAATATTGTAGCCTATTGGCACTGAAAATCTCTTTAAAAAAAAAGTTTACTGAGCGACTTGGAAGCAAAGTAGACGTACACAGAGGTACATAAATTAGTGTTTATACACTCTTGTGTTTACGTTCGCGGTTCATGGCCGCTAGACGCTGGGCATGCGTAATATGTTGACGTCTCTTTCCCGCCGCAACGAGAAAAGGCAACGTTTGTCCGGTAACTCACACAGCTGCCTCGCTCAGGTCGTGATTTATAGTCGAGCCGCTACTGCGTGTACTGTGTTATTTTATCACGATTAAGATGCTATAAAATGCTTATTGAATCTCGTTCGCAAAGTTCGCAAATATGGAAAGTTGATAATTTTACAAGGAATCTTTGGAACTCACACAAGTTACTAAAGAAAATAGTTTAAAAAAACCCGTTCGCGATTTAAAATGGGTAGGTTTATCAGTGAAAGTGGGCTAACAGTTAAAATTTCGAAGAAAAAAAAAAAAAATGTGAAATTTCAGATAGCAAATACTTTTCTAAATATTAACCAATAATTACAGCTATGCCAGTTTTAGATTGTTCAGGCTGCACTTCTACAACATTCAAAAGGTTCCGTTTAACAACACCGCGAAAGAAAAAAAGTAGACAAAAAGTCTATTGTGACAACCTATACAAAATACACAGTATGAATGAACAAGTAAACCTTAAAAATTCTATTAACATGAATGGAGAATAAGACAACAAAAGAAACATGACAATACTCAGAGAAGATAAAAACACGATAAACGATTTAACATGCATCTGATAAACACAGTAAGATATTATTAGCAAAAACTTAAAAACTATAATTGGTATTCAACATGAAACCAATGCAATAAAAACAATTTCTACTTCCGGACACTAAGGAGCAAAGGATAATTAAAAAATATATAACTAAGACAGATAACAGACATAACGCACAACGCATAGTAATTAAGCTGAGAATTAGAAATGATAAACTTTCACGCAATTGACGCCGGTTGGCGAGTGGATAGGCGAAACTAATTATGCGAGTGCAACACACTCGGCCGGGCACTTAGCCGCTGAAGGCGAGCACACACTAGATATTTTTTGCGATACCGTTCAGCGGAATTGACTACTTAGTAGGGCTGTAAGTTACAAAACCCACACACGATGCATATAAACATTTTTGCTACATTCGTCACGCTGACATAGCGTTGCTGTAACGATTACAATCTGTTGATATTGCAACGATTATAAATTATTGATACGTTGTTTGTGTCAGTGTTAAGAAAAGCATTCTTCTTTTTTCATATCGGACAGTGACAGTGGTATGTTACAACTTTTTTAACCTAAACTACTGAGATAAATTGATACGATGCTTGATTTTTTCAATTTATGATTTGTAGGGAATCTAGTTAGGGACGGGTGGGTAAAGAAAAGATTGTTTATCTTCTTAATTCTGCTTTTCCCATACTAGTACGGAATAGGTATTTATGGTTATATTTTAGTTTGCGTATCTTCTGCCATAATCCTGAGCAAAAAGCGTCAGTGTAATGGCCCTTACAGAGGCAACGCGTACCACGAGAACATTAAACATAATCGTTTGCATTAGTTCTACTCTTAACCGTTTCAACGCTGGCACTAGGAATTTTAATGTGTTTTTAAATCACAACTCTGAAATGACTGTCAAGAATAGTAAGATTAAAGAAATTATAGCAGAGACTTCTTAAGTGATAACCAACAAAAGAATTAAAAAGTACAATAAGCACGGTTGATTAACAGATTTTACAATAATTTTATGTGTTGTGTGTTGTGTTAAAGAGAAAAGTTTCCTAAATTATTCAATCGACAACGTAGAAGTTTTAAGACGCAATTTAGCTGAACGCAAAAACTGGGAAATAATGTATTCAGTCAATTTTTTCATTACAAATTAGTAGCTGATGATCAAAGGTCAGAAAAACGAAGGGCATTTGGCAAAGAATAATAAAGAGATTATGGGCAAACGAAAACCACGAAACGAATCAATAATAACATGTCATTACGTGAGTTTGTATTTGTCGGTGGCAATGGCAAAGTGTAAGATGGAAATAAAAGAAATTAATACGAATTGAAATTTAGATTTGAAAAGACTTACCGGCTCGACTCCAGCATCATTTTGTGTGGCCTGTGAACAAACAAGTTTTAATTTAATACACGAAACAAATACGCGAGAGCGGTTAAAAAGCGATGATGCGTGGTAGAATCTATTTGCTGCTTGTCGGCTCTGAGATAAGTACGCCGACTTTCATACCGAACGTAAACATTGCTTCGCGGTGGAAATAGATGTAGCAGTAATACCTATTCGGTACCGTAAGTTAAGTAACCGTTTAAATGTTCTACCATCTTGGGAAAAAACACCATAACAGACGTAGCAACACATTCGTGACTAGTGGTCAGTCAGATCATGCTAGGACACTTCGTCAAATAATTACAAAATGGTACCAAATGATAAATGTTTAAATGTGTGTAATAATAAATGGTCTACGCCATATTGGTGATGTCTAGTGCGTATTTCTATGCCACCCACAACACAGGAATCCTAGAGGGTGTAAGCGTTTATTATTATATAAGTTTATTAAATGATCACTTTAACTTTGTAACGTCTTTTGGTTATCAGCAGTCACAAAAAAATGACATATATAATAATATTTCATTTCCTTTCACGGTTAAGTTGGACATAATGTTTTAACCAGAATACTAAAAGGTACATCGGGATATTTTTTCAGTTTAGGTGTAATACCTCAATAAAGGTTAACCCGTGTTTCCGCTCAACCAGCCGTATAATTAACCGGTTGCACAGGAAAGTGACGAAGATAGCAGGCGGCCGCTCAATCTTTTGTTTTCCTTTGTATTGGTCTTTTTTCATTCTGGTTAACCGCCTTCAATCCGGTTGATTAGCATTGTTTAAATGCTTAGCATAAGAGTTGATCAGCAAAAAGGTTAATCTAAGAAATGGGTTTTGCAAGGAATAATCTTATCTCCGCTATTGTATATAGTATTAGTTACATAGCATTCATTTCTCTCTCCGCGTATCTGACCAATGTATTTGAAACCTCAAACAAATCTGTCACGAATTTAAATCTTTTGATTACCACTCGATTTGATTCGACACTTGAGTAACAAACATGTTCAAGGCTGTCGAGTTCAACGATACCCGCGCCCGGCCCATTGCCATCGCCCGGCTTATCGCTGGCGTTATCGCTAACGGTTTTCGCAACGCGTTATGATATGCAATCAATATGTTTTACCCGTTTGTCTGCTTATCAACTACTAACCTACTATCGAGGGCGGGACCAACTTTAGCAATTGTGTGTTTTACTCTCGCATTCCAACTGGCATTGGAAAACTTGACGATGCCATTCCACACAAATACCAACAGATTGACAATTTTGGTACAAGCTAAATTGAACTAAGTGAATTATGATGAGTGAAATATAAACAATGATAATTTAATTATCATTCCAAAAAAGGCAGTACAAAAGATGGACATAACGCTAAGTGTCTATCGCAGCCAAAAAAAGATTACGGTACATATAATGTTGATTTAATCTCCCTCTCGTCAAATTAAGCTGTATCCCCCCCCCCTATGCACTTCAAATTTTATGGCATCACTCATACATGATTTCCAGCCTGGCTTTTCTTGTAGTGAAAACTAAGTAATTAAATCTTAGGTAGTCTTTAACAATACTTTATTTATATTCCTTGTTCGCCATAACCAGTTTTAGGTTACAAGCGGTGCGGCGTACTGCAATGCATCCAACTTTACTAACAATGTTGCAATATTAAACAAACCCTACCGAGAAGTAAGCTTATTTCGGCTCCTAGATATTAACGTGATATGTTGTGATAGTAAAATTAATTATAATCCGTTCCTTTTATCTCATCTTTATTAACGTTGACTGTTAGTCTAAGACTGCGTTTATGGAAGCTAGAGCATAGCGTGACACGGGGCGGAAATTGTACGATTCGAACATTCCAAGTTCCATCGATACATCAGTGTGGATGCGTTTATGGAGACGCGAATTATCGAGACTATTATTTGAGTTTGAGCTGATCCTGAAGCGTCTATGTAGATATTACACGGCAGGATCCGATTGTGCGCAGCATATAAAGGGTTTAAAGGTTCCCTTAATCTAATCTTTATTAATATTGACTAATATTCTAAGGCCGCGTTATTGTAAGCGTGAAACGGGGCAGAGATCGTACAGTTTGAACATTCGAACTTCCATACCTACATCAGCATGGAAGCGCTTATGGAGACGCGAATTTCCGCTCGTATTACTTGAGTTTGAGCGGATCCTGAAGCGTCTATGTAGATGTAACACGGCACGATCTATTTGTGCGCAGCATATCAAGGGTTTAAAGATCTCACACAGCTGCTATATTTAAATACCGTATCGAAAATTTCGTATTCCATCGTAGGTGTACCTTACCAGGTGGTAGAACCTGTATACGGTACCACCGCCACTCTCTGTTCTGCCGTTCAATAAATGTATTTCATTCATTAACAGATGATTATTTACATATTTTAAAAATAATTCTGTGAACGAATTCGTAAAAATATAGTCCGTGTCACAGAAAGTAGAAAATAATTCGAGTTTACTTCATATATTCTTTTTCTCGAGAAAATTTCAAGTAATATAGTCAAGAAACATGTTGAAAAACTAGGTTCATAATCTTCTTAATGAAAGAAAATTTGTACCGTTGAAGTCCCACTGTTGTATCATCTTAAACGCAGCCTAACAATCTGAGCTCTACTTGGAAATTGGGTCTCCTTTGAAGATTATCCTGTTTTTGTACATCCAGGTTCATTTGAGCTTTCAAATGTTATTCTATGTCATCCCGTTTCTCAGTACCGGCCCAACTTCACTGTTATCAAAGCGATTAATCCTTCTTAATAAGTGTAATGTAACACAAATTGTTTTCTCGACGCAATTCTTTCTCTGTTTTAATATAAAATAAACGCTTCATAACTTTTCGTTAAAGTTCATAAAAGCATAACTAAAAGTTGTTCATGGCAAGTTCCCAATAGCTTTCAGTCGATTGTCAGTTGTCAGATCAATTGATCTGCTTGGAGTAGATTTTTCTTATTTGTTTAGTTTATTAACGCACAGACGCACAGTACTGCGGGCGCGGGGGGGTACTTGTAGACCGTAGGGCTATTAGGAGTTTTACAAATAAGCGAACGCTAGCGATAGCGTTTATGAAGGTCACATAGATGTGCGGTAAAAAGTAGCGGACTCGACATGAACTAAATATGATATCTCGCTATAGTCTTGATGCTAGAGCATTTTATAATCCTTGGCTTACACTCTCTCTGCTAAAAACAACGGTAATGATTCTCGGCAAAGTACAAGTTTGTCGAGCAGCAACTTGCCTAGCTAAGTTAAAAAACGTCGCCAGTAATTTTGGCCACAAGTTAAATTGAACTAAATGCAAACGTCATAGCCAACCCCTTATTAAGTATTAAAATAGTAAATAAAGTATTTTCTATTTCTAATTATACTTTAAAAGATCATATTATATTATAACAATCATTCATTTATTTATTCACACATCGCTTACACATTCACACCCCCGCACTAGGATTACCTGTGTTGCGGGCGGCGGACACATACAGAAAACAACACAATTTTGCACATCCAAAACCCGAGTACAAACATTTATCTGCCAAACAAATGTTTACCCCGACCGGGGATCGAACTTGGGACCCACAGTTCGTCAGTCAGGGTCACTAACCAACGCGCCACGGAGTCGTAAAACAAATACTAATCGTGATTGCGTTGCTTTGTTTGTAGGCATGTGATACATTAGTTGTTGCTAAGTAACGAGATAAAATAACGAAAACACTGAATATGAAATACCTACAGATTAGAACCAATGATTATACTTGACGTAATAACACAAGTTGTGAGGGCGTGGTCTTTTTATATGGTGAGATGAGAGTAGCAAACAAGGTATCCACCAGTAGGTACGAGTAAATAAAATAACTACTGAGACCCGTGGACAGCTGAAATGGCCGTTCTAGGTGTTACTTTGGAACGAAAAAGTAGACTGCGTGTTAATAGACCGTCTATGTTACGTTCTAGTTCTGCATGGACATATTTTTTTCCGACTAGAACACATTAAAATGCTTTAAGAACCATAAAAGTACAGTCAACAACACAAGCCTCAGAATAGTTTAAATACTTAAGCACAGGCAAATTTGACCACAGCTTAACAGTTTGTGAAGAAGTTGCCCAGCAAACCTTAGTTAAGTAAGCTTTGTATCTGTAGGTTTTCCGCTATCTCTCGTTTCAATGTATGCGGGTGTAAGTACACCTTACATTTTCTTTCAGCCACAATGGATTATACTTTACCGAATGAACAAAACTCATTCTTTCTATAATTAAACCAATGTAGGATTTGTAAAGTCTGTATGCTCACTATCTACTCTAAAGATTAAACTGTAAATTCTCATTCAGTGAATTTTAATTTATTTTGAGAATAATCCCCGGGAATCGATCTAGAGGATTCTGGTGGCCTCACCCCATTCTTTGTAGCTCCATTTGTAGCAGATCGCACCATAACTTATTCGCACATTTTTGGTGGACAGAAATTCTAAATGCACTCATGAATGAAATAAAATGTAAAAGTAAAATTACGCCTTACATTATTCCCCGTATTCATAAACGACTTTATATTAAAGTTTATTTTAGTTCTAATATTCTTATTCTGTACAACTAAATGGATCAGATACTTTTGTCGCTGATTGTACAATAATTTAGAATCTCATATTTTGCAACTACTTCTTACCCGAATGCGTACGAAAGAGGTTTATGTTGTTCGAGTGTTTGTACGTATGTATATTTTTTTTTTGTCACGCTGTGTATCCTAAACGAGTTGATGGATTTTAGAAAATGATGTCCTCAGAATAGACTTACGTATTTATAATATTAGCTCTTAATATAATATAATACTCTTTGCTTCGCTTACGCTTTGCCCGCAGGCAGCGGTTGCAGATGGTTGCGAGATACATTTTGCTGAGTCACTTGTACGGAAGTGGCGTGTACGGTTAAGCAGAGTGACATAATAATCGTACGGTCATAAATGCTCTATTAACGTATTTATTCCACGTCTTGTGACAGTTTGAATTGAACGAATCAAGTACAATAAATTATTAAAAAGAAACAAAAAACCGAATGCAAGAGCACTTAACTGAAAATAAAAAACAAGCTCTTAATATGAAGTGCTCTTGCAGTCGATTCTTTTGTTTTTTACCTAAGCCTACTTAGTATTAGTTCAATGACTGATACTGATTAAACTATGACTAACTAGCCTTTTTATAGTAAAACAAAAATAACTTCAGTATTTGACGTACAGTAGCAAATAAAACAAGCTTTATGCAAACAGTCTGAAACATTTTAACGGTTGGCTATGTATTGATAATAACCCAGTATAGGCGCGTCTGCTATAAATAACTTTGTGTTCCAGACGTTACAAGAGGAGTTAACCGGCGCGGCCTTCCATCCTCTGGACGACAACCTCCTCATCACACACGGCAAGGGGCATCTGTCGTTCTGGAATCGAAGAAAAGATGGCTTCTTTGAACGCACCGACATTATTAAACCTGTAAGCCTAATAATATTCATTATCAGCTGTAAGCTGAAGCAATGTTGTATTTATTTATTTCTAATGATTTCTCCACCTGGTTATCTATCCATCTCTCTGTACAGCTGTTTATTGTCTCAGTTATTGTACTCATTGTGAAGTGTTGCCCTGTATGAAAAAAATATTTCGTTGAACGTAACTGGCATTCATTTGAAATTGGAACCCATAAGCCATGCCATAGACATTGAGTGCGGATTCTGGAATTTATGAATAACATTGGAAAACCGTATCATTATCTAATAGGTTTGTCATAATAACTAGAAAATATCAATTTGTAAAATATTAAAGGCATTTTGTTTTCTTTCATCTCACAGCCTTCGCGTACACATGTTACATCATTACAATTTGAACAAGATGGAGACGTTGTGACCGCGGATAGCGACGGATTCATAACAATTTATAGTGTTGACAGTGATGGCGCATACTTCGTCCGAATGGAGTTTGAGGTAGAAACACACTATCAAGACTTATGGTGAAAATTGGGACTATTTCAAAATATATGAAAATCATTTCATAAAATTTTCAGGCACATATTAAAGGAATCAGTTCATTGGTTATGCTATCTGAAGGCACTTTAATCTCAGGAGGCGAAAAGGACAGAAAAATTGCAGCTTGGGATTCATTACAAAATTATAAAAGGATAACAGAAACTAAGGTAAGCTTTGTTTTGCTTGTTACATTATTTTCTGTACAGAAAATCAATTCGGAATAGTTTAAAAAGTATTTATTAAAAATGTTATAATATTATTTATAGCTTCCAGAATCTGCTGGTGGGGTCCGTAGCATTTATCCTCAGAGGCCTGGAAGGAACGACGGCAATTTATACATAGGCACAACAAGAAATAATATAATGGAAGGCTCTTTACAGCGACGGTTTAACCAGGTATGTTGCAAAATCTAATATTTTGTTAAATAAAGACCTACCTCGCATTTAACACGTGAATAATATTTTTTTCAGGTCGTGTTTGGTCATCACAAGCAACTTATGGGTTTGGCGGTTCACCCTGACGATGAAATGTTTGCGACGGCTGGTCAAGACAAAAATATTGCGCTATGGAAAGGACACAAACTAATATTTGCAACTCAGGTCAGTTACGGATAATAGGGAGTTCGGTATAGCTACAGAACTTACTGATAAGTTGATAATGTCATTGACTATGAATGAATATTCTGTATTGTGACTTTCTATTGCGCTTTTTTTTTTATTAAATATTTGAACAGGCGGTGGTTGGCGGCTAGCCCAGGTGATACTACTGCCATTTTCTACCATTCAGCCCTAGGTGATGTTTTACAATTCTTTCTTGTTTTCTGTTAAAACCTAGGTCGGATACGAATGTGTTTCACTGGCATGGCATTCGGGCGGCGGAGCTCTTGCTGCTGGAAGTACAGAGGGTCATCTGGTAGTTCTAAACGCGGACGCCGGTGCCCACGTAGCTACTGTCAGGGTTTGCGGTTCACCTCTCAACTGCTTACAATACAACTCTGGTAAGACCTCGGTCTTATCAATTATTTATCAAGTAACCATGGTGCTTAAAATCATAAGATTTAAAATGACTTATTTTCATTTCAGCTGGAGATTTACTCGCAATCGGGTCACAAAATGGAAGCATTTATTTGTTTAGAGTATCTCGTGATGGGTTTTCCTACAAGAAGTCAAACAAAATTCGCGGCGCTCAACCTCTGTTTCAACTTGACTGGAGTTTGGATGGAAACTATTTACAGACTGTGACTGCTGATTACGATTTAGCTTTCTGTAGGTTGAGGCTATATTTATATATGCTATGTTATTATACATTTTAATTTCCGTAACTGTATATTGTAACTGATTCATTCTTACATTTCGTAGGGGATATCAAAGCTCTATCACCAGAAAAGAGTCCAATAGCGATGAAGGATGTGAAATGGTCGACTTATAATTCAACTGTCGGCTTCCTTGTGTCTGGTAAATTTAAAGTAACATTTTTTTAGTATTCTAAGTCGTATAGGTATCTTACTAACGAAATAACGTTTTCAGGGATGTGGAACAATCGTTTCTACCCAATGACGTCCCTCATTACTACCGCCAGCCGGTCATCTGCACACGATCTCCTAGTGAGCGGAGATTCTGATGGATATTTACGATTGTTCAGGTAATGAGGAAAATACGGGTATTAGCTGGAAAGGTATAATTTTGAACCTGAATAAGCCACCACTATTTAATTTTATAACTAAATCAACATAGTCTAACAAAACCTAAAAGATTAACTCTACAATTATCAAATTTTATTCAGCTTGCGTTTGTGATTTATTTACAGATACCCATGTGCAAGCCCTAAAGCCGAGTACAACGAAATGAAGGTCTATACGGGAGCTGTGTACAGCGCTCGTTTCTTGTTCAACGACCGCTGCCTCATCTCGTCCGGTGGGTCCGACGCTGCTCTGATGCTGTGGGAGCTAGTGGACGACTAGCATAAGCCAGCGCAGGGGCTGCGACCGCCCGCCGTTGTGGTGGCGCCTCCGACTCCCTCCCCGCCCCCCGCGCTGGCCCTCAACCCGACCTTCCGAGTTCTGTACTATGATGAACTCGATTGAAGGACTCTACGAAGAAAATGACAATCTGTAGCGATGTCATTGGACGAAACTTTATGGAGCCGGTTACGACTGTGTCTCTCTTTGCTCTCATCAGAGCTTTGTCGCGAGTCAGAATGGTTCAAAGTTTTGAACGCAACATTATATACTAAGTAATACGAACGGCACATATTTTCGTGCAACTAAAGGTTTCTACCACTTCTTTCAATCAAAACATTGAATAGGATTGATATTTATATTGAATAAAACTAACTTAATGAAATAAATAAGTAAATAATAATAGTTAAATAAGGCAATATTTCACTGCCATTGAATAATACGATACGTGCGTTAATCAAAATTTCTAGCACTTCCTCTAATATTCTATGAAAGTGTCACTGAATTAACAGAATTGAATCAGAATGGGTTAGAGTTTAACGAGCTCATGATGCACAAGCACGCACTAAAGCATTCTCTGTTTGATGATATGAAGTGAATTATTGTATCCACCTTGTATTGTACTACCCTTGCTTCTCTCTTGGATAGCAGTAGCTTAGTTTTCAATTAAAACCTTCGAGGAAATTGGACCTAAGTTCATACTTTTTACCAAAAAAGACCCTGTTATGTCTAACGAAATATATCAAAAACTATTACATTTTTTAAGACGAAAACACAAAGATATAAATGATCCGAAAAGGACTTTGATAATATCATCTAGCTAGGTTAGATTATATTATATTAAAAATCCACCGAAGCACCAAATTTTTCATATAGAATATTGTTGGAGCAAACCAATTTAGGTACTAAATAAAAGTAAATATGTAAAAGAATTTTTAAGACGTTAAGTGGCAGGGCCACATAGGTTAAGACATTTTATATTCACATGGCTCATAATTTAGCTATAATCAGTATTATCAAATTAACAAATACTGTTACGACAATGCGAAGAAAACTTGAAAAAATTATTGAACCTGACTATATCACTGCAATTTTTCTAGAAAAGACACCTTGCAATATATTATATGTATTTAAAAATGGTCCCATATTTTTAATAAGTGCCTTCAATTTTTATTGGTCCAAATTAAATAATCTATCTAAAGTTTGACTTACCCATAATGGAAAGATTGGTATAAACAAACGATTTAAAGATTTTGTAGTTATAAGCATCGATTGCACAGCGATCCACAAAATACTATGGCTTTTTAGAAATATTTAAAAACAAATGCTATTGGGTTTTAGTACTAGTATTATTATATAAAGTGTTATGTTAATTGGATGACTCAAATAAGTAAAAGCATTAGATTCTGATGTACCTCCCTAGATAAACACTCGAAAACATGATTACATTTGGCTGAAACAGCTTCTAGCAAAAAATGCTGTCTCATTTTTGTTTCAATAAACTTAATTCTGGTCACTCGAACTTTCGAACCCCGAACCTAGCTGAATTCGACTTTCGGATAGTACCTAATATTTAGTTTTTATCATAATTATGATGAAATGGCATGGTATTGACAAACCTGATTTTAAACAAAAATAGCCTTCTTTGAGCAGTTCTCGCATTGTTTTAGACTTGGACATCTCGGTACACTTGTTAATTTCTTTTTTAATAAGGCAGTTAGATTTTTATCACTTGTAGTCGTATGGTTTATGTTTGTACAATCATTTATAATCTAATGTTTATAAATATCTAAAACAAAAAGATACTCATTATTGAGCACAAGCTTCGTATTTTCATTTTATTATTGAATTATTTCGTTGCTGCCTGCAATACTAAATTATGAATATTGTTAATATCGAAATTTAAAATATAAACAAACGTGTTAGAACTATATTGTCTTTTATTACATACCTCACTATCATTATTATCATGGTATTATAATTACACTACTCCTCCCTATACGAAAATGTTCCACCGTTCGGAGCAGAATGGAAGAGTAGTGTGAAGATGTAGTGTTGAAATACAAAAGATTTCGTTTCGCACTACTACTTATTCACTTAAAGGCTACATTTTTCAGTGTCGTGGGTGTGTTACCATCTTTACATATTTCATTTCTTCGTAGGACCTTGGATATCGATTTGTTCTACTTATTTAGTTTATTCCAATAGAAGATATCTGTTTTCCTTTTAAAAACTATCTATCGTAAACAGCTCTGTATACATAAATAAGAATCTGCTTAATAATATTTAAAAGACAAACCTACCTATAGCGCGGAAGCCGTTAATTCTTTTCTCCATGTTCTATGGGACTGCGAAACTGCGAACTTTCTAGAATAGCGGCGGAGTAAGCATGTTCAGCCGGCCTAGTGTTTTATTGTTTATGGTGAATGTTAATCATGTCATCTGTCATTCAGCTGTCAGTGAGGTATTACTGTCAATGTCAACTATCTTATCTGATATCGGTCGTGTTCGTATCTTCGTATGGTGCTCATAGTAATTTAGAAGATTTTAATGTTCTAATAATTGATATCTGATAAATAATTTATAACTATAAAAATGAAACCAAGACCTTGTGGTTGCAAGGGTTGCAGAACTTGTCTTGTATGTGAAACGCAATATGGTGCCGATAATTTAAGAATTTCATTGAACTTGGACAAAGCTAAAGGTTATGTGTACTGCCCGTTTTGCGACAAAGCGTGGAAAGGATGGGATATTGAGTCATATAAAGATCATCCTAATCATAAAGGAGACCCAATAGATTTCCCAGGGGTGTATATAAAAGTAAATTTCATAACTAAAGATGAGGAGATGGAACTCATGAAACATATTGATGAGATGCCGTGGGACGTCTCTCAGAGCGGGCGCCGTAAACAGAATTTCGGTCCTAAGACTAATTTTAAGAAGAAAAAGATTGTATCTGGAAATTTCGAGGGCTTTCCTAAGTTTTCCCAGTTTCTGCAAGACAGGTTTGCAACCGTTGATCTGTTGAAAGGTTACGAAGTTATTGAGCAATGCTCATTAGAGTACGATCCGAGTAAGGGCGCGGCAATTGACCCGCATATAGATGACTGCTGGATCTGGGGTGAGCGTGTCGTCACTGTTAACTGCACTGCAGATTCAACTTTAACCATGACACCTTACAATGAAGGCATTCACAAGTATAACTTGCAATCTGCTGATGAATACTCTCCAGTAGTAACATCTGATGGGACCATAGACTTCAATATCAAAGGAATTTCAGTATATGAAGCAAGTAAACCACAAGTAGAGAAGGATGTTATTGTTAGGATACCATTGATAAGGTATAATTTATTTGTAACAATAGTAATACCAAAAATTTATTGTTAACACTACTGCTCGCCTCATAAATGCAAATGTCTTAGTGTTTAATTTAATTTTGTTCATGGTATTGTGGTATCCACATGCAGTTCATGAAAATGATGATATCATACATACCAGTGGATATCTGCAGCTTTGCTCTCCATTTTTAGTTGTATGTACCTTACCCCTAATTCCTAGCACTAAATATACTGCTGAATAGATGTCCCCAGTTTTGGAATTTCATTTGTTTACGTGGTAGATAGGGGTTTGTTTCCTTTAGTATTTCTGAAGTTTTTTTATAACATGCAAGAATGCCAGTAGGTGATCAATTTATAAAAAAGCAC
>DWLO01001066.1:0-16363 GCA_018245335.1 Dalla quadristriga
TCCTATTCGAGGTTTGTCACAGATGTCATGGGCGGCAGCGGATGGGTGGAGCTGCATGCTCGTTTGCTATATTATTCACTTTAAAAAAAAGATCTTTGCATATATTGCATTAACTAACTAAACAACGGTTCTCGCAAAATGATTTACAATATTAGAAATAAGTATACAGTGGATATAAAATAATGATGTATAAGTACATGGTATTTTAGAAATCGTGGTTTATAGTCAAAAATATTATAATACCCAATGATAATACCCATAATAATTAAAAAACAATAGTTAACACATTTTAAAGCCTTAAGTGAGAAGAAAACAACATGTTTCAAACAATACAACTTAAATTAGTTATTGTAGGCACATATTACATTTCAAATTGTGTATAATATAATAGAGTTATGTACAAACCTATCTACAATAAGACTAATCATCTACGTTTAACAAGGGGTATAAATAAGTAGTATACTTACATTATGTTTATAAATGCTATAGAAAAGGCGTGTTTAGTATGTATCTAAATAAAGTTAAGTCTAAATTGATTTATCTATGAAAATGGCCCTCTACTTGTTTAGATTAATAGAAGTGTGGAAATTACAATTATATTATTATGTCAATAAGAATATAGGAGTAGATACTAGTATTATCAAATGGCTCCACCTTAATAGAGTTGCGTGATTGCGTGATTTACCTACAATGTTTTTCATGATTAGTTTTACAAATGAAGAGTTACGCATCTTTAATTTTTTTTTATAATTGGCAGTATTCTGTTGGAAGTATGTTGTTGTTTACAGTTTTTAATATGATTATGTATTTATTTTTATTTTTAATTTCCATTGAAATAAAGATTACAACTGTAACGGAAGCAAGGTTTAACTTATTGAAATATCAATTCCTTTCCTTTATTGGTCTACCATTACTTTATATTATAAGACCGGTATACCTTTACTACCTTTCATGGGTCTTTTCAGGTATTGTTCTTTTATTAATTTTTGTTTTTTGTTAACCTATTAAGCGTCGAATATAAAAAAAAACATCACAACTAACTTTTTACAACAAATAAATACAAATTAACTTCACAGTATTTATTTGTTGTACTTTACTGTATTGGAAGATAAACCTTGGAAACGTTTATTTCGAGACGGCACTGACTACACCCAGTGACATAAAACAATTTAAAACACATTTTTTTGACATAAAATACAACTTGATCTTTGAACCCCAGATCGGGGAGAGAGGGGCGCTACAGGATAGTTAAGAAAAAAGTCGAAGCTCAGTGGTATACAAAATAAATTTTATAAAATCTGAGGGTAATGCGCCATGGCGTTCCAGTCAGATGTGTATCGTTATTTCTAATGATCAGTTTCATCTCGAACCTATGGATAAACGGACAAGCATTTAAACATATAAATTAAATTCCCAACTATTAAACAATCCATCTATCATCAGTGTTGGACATAGGCCTCCCATAATTGACTGCGACTTGTCCTGTGCCGTCTGAATCCAGCAGTTCCCCGCTTTCTAACCACAAAAAGAAAATAATCAACTACCGACTGTTTCGTCAGTAGTAAATCAATCGATCCCCTTTTGCCCCACGAATACCATTATTTTATGATATTCATTATTTCAAATATTCAAAAGGCTCGCTTTACTTTAATTTACAATTGAATAAATATTTTATAAAAGCTGAGAAACGTGTACCTAAGTTTCAAAAATATTAGATGCTTACCTCAATTTCGTTTCATTATTTCTCATATTGGCGCCCGTGCTACGATCTTAGTTCCAACCACACTGAGCGCGTGTTCGTGAGTTCTTGCACAAAGACACAAGGTTAAAAGAATATTCCGTGGTTACACCATTGTAACTGCTTGGTCTGCAGCACAACACAATACCTATCTTCTTTTAACCCTGATCCGTTTTCTCCCCACATTCCCCTATTTATCATCATTATATATCGCAACAGCAGCTATTAGCGTGTAAGTTTTTTTACATGATATTTGATCAGTGTTGTATGTTACGCTCAATTTAACTTGTTAACGAGATATTAAAATTATTTTGTTGAAGTTTATCAGTTGTTATGTAAATCTTCCTATTTATAACTGGTGGTTAAATAATAAGTTTCATATACCTACAATATAAAATACTTATAATTAAATAGGTATGCAACACAATTTTTTTGATAAAATCGATAGCTTCTAGACTAGATCAACTATAATATTGTCAAGTGTTGGACTAAGTTAGTGTTGACAATTTGTTTGGGATTTAAACACGTTTTTAACTATATTACACACTTACATAAGTAGAAAAGTAAGAAGGAATAAGATTTTTACATCAAATTTTATGCGCAAGTTTGATTTTTTATCGAAGGAGAAGAATCTCAATGAAAAGATATTCAGTGTGAGACAGTGATAAGGTAGGTCATGTTAGGAGAGCCGGTGGTAACTGGTGGAATAGTTGGAAGATGAGGAGTAGGATATACTAGACAACGGGTGCCAGGTCCGGCGGGCCCCAACATGCCTAACAGCAAATATGACACTAAGGTACCGGAGAGTAATCCGCCGTTGTAGGAAAGCGTCATCATGTTTCCTGGAAATAAAATTATTTCATAATTTTTTTAAAGAAAGATATAACGTAAGAGGAATTTCTGCTATTACCTATTTAGCTAAGTACCACCACAACTTTTGACTAAATTAGCGGTCCCTGCTTCAGGGTTTTTTGGAGGGGTTCTTGGTTCACTTGAGTCTTGAAAATTGTTGGCGCCTAAGTCCATCGATAGGGTCTAATGACTGCCTAATATCGACTTTAATATTAGCAACTGCGACCAAGATCTTTACAGCGTTACCGCTTGCATTAGCGGCATGAAAGTTCACCGTCCTCTCAACTTCACTGGTTTCCCGTAGCTAACCGTAGTAACAAACCTGCAATTTCCCGGTGATCCCTACCGACGCGGGATGGAGCAATTATCATTGGGATCGATCCGAAAAGTCCATTGGTGAAGCCCAGAACAACGGAAAACATTATAGGGTATACCTGAAAAGCAATATGAAAATCTAATTAATGTTATGCAGTCCTCATATTTTGCCATTAATTTACATAACTTTTGTGCCTATTGTTTTTTTTCTGATTTTTCTCGGTGATTTTTATTTAGGTAACTGGATTTGAGTATGATACCGATTTTTTTAAAAGTAAATCTTTACTATGTAGTAAATTTAGTTAATTTTGGAAAACTACCACTTGAAATATTATGCTTCCAAGAGCTATCAGGCAACGGGTATCGCATCGCACACGAGATATATTTCATTTTAATCCCAAGTCGAAAAGACTACTTTAGAACGCCGACAGCATTGCAAAGTTATACTTACATCACCAACGATGTGTGGTGACTGTCTCGGCGCAGCGCACAGTAGCATCAACGGCACCAGTAGGAGGCGCAGACCACTCGCCATCAGCAGCTGACTGCGGCTCCATTCGTATGGAAACGCTGCTGCTACCTATGGATGAACACACTACGATTTCACAAAACAAACATTTACAAGTGATGTGACAGGGAAAGCGAGAAAAACTTGAAAAAGAAGAAAGAAAAACGTAAGACGTTCTAAGTATATTGATGACGTTTAGCATTAATGTCTCCACCAATCCTTATTGGAGAGACGTGGTAGAGTACGCTCCGGGCCTCCGCAGTTGTGACGAGAGACCCATGCCCTGCAGTGGTACGCTAATGGGTATGTCTATCAACTTTGCATCTGATTAGGTAAATTCAGAAAAGTTGCGGATAAGCATGCGGACATCTCTAGCATCCCTAGTTTGTAGTTGCAAGCATGTCTTATAATGCATATCAGACATTGTGGTAGGTACACTGAAAACCTGTTAACTACTTCTTTGAATAATAAAGGTCGTGACACTATTGCAACAATGTATTGTAGTGAATTCACGTGCGAGATAAGTTATCTCTTGTAGTAAACGTAGGTATTTCCATTATAGCATGGATAAGTCATGTTCGAAAAGCTTACACGTGCTCCGTGAGTACTGCCTACGTTTTTTAATTTAATGGATCTAATAATGTATCGCTTAGATTATGCCTTTTTGCACACCTATTTGAACAGCTTTACAAAACCCTAAGACGGCCATGCAAAAAGGAGTTTATGCCTGAGTATTTGACATCGCGTGACAGTAGATCCAGTTTTAACGCCTTTGACAAAAAACTTTGAGCGTCCTAAAGTTATCCCCTCCAGGGTCGGTTTTGGTCTTGTTGGAGATAACTGAGTCTATATCTTTCAGATACAGAGTCAGCGCGCGCATTTGCAAAGCAGTATGAGTAAGAAGACAGGAATTCACTGAATCAGTTCCAATGGACCGGACCCATGGTGCCGAACCTAACACCGGGCAAGTTATGACTACTACTATTATACTACTACTTGCTTGGGGAGATCGGCAGAAGAAGAGAATCAGCAGAGAACCAGCAGAGAAAATATAAATGAGCCAAAACTGAAGTTATGTAGGTAAAAAAAATCAAAAAACCTAATTACTACAAAAATTGAGTTCGCCGTGGTAATGTGTTGGTAGATGATGGTGACGTTATAATAGCATGGCCAGCACTTCAAAATCAGTAATTTATAAATATTAGTTCGGCCAAACCTATACCTACTGTTGTATGTTGCGTAATAACTAGGGATCAACAGTTAATTAATAAAAGTTCAAGAAAGATATTCTTAAATCAATTTATTTGTCTAATGAGCGGATGAATAGAATAATTAAATCTGATGCAATCATGTAAGTACTTGGGCTAATTAAAAGTCTACTTGTTATGTAAAGCAAGGGCGGATTAATTTTTATCACGGTTGCTTATAAAAAATCTAATAAGCTTTGAAGTCCAAGCTAAGTTAGTAAGAGACTTTCTTGCTGATTGATTTTTCATTAGATCTGTTATAGTTTGCTGGAAATTAATAAAACAATCTCAGGCTAACCTTCCCAACAAAGTCGAAAAAGTTGAAAGCGGTCATGAGAATTATAGGCATCCAGGATCCCAGGCGACAGGACAGGACTTCAGAAGCGATTCCAGGATACAGGCTCAGCGTGGTGAAGTACACCAGACCAATGGATACCATGTAGGGGTAGATAGCCCGCGCCACTGCCCAGCGGGCTTGCACAGAACCTGAAATGTTGAGTATTAGAAAAGGAAAATAATGGTGTTATTTATCAAACTAGTGACAAAATTATTGTATGCCCGCATAGGGTAGACTGTTGTGAACTATTTATTTGGTGTAATACCTTTTGTAAACCAACGGTAAGCAATAAACGTTTTTCTTTTCTTTTCTGTTCAAACCAGCTCTTGCCTGCCACTTCGTCCGCGCTGAAAGTCGCGTATATTTTTCCCAGTCGTCGAGATAACTCTCAAGTGGCAGGATTTTTTCCGACTTATATCTTTGTAAATTCTAGCCTATTATTCTGATGTTTAAGCTATAAGTAACACTGCAAAGTTTAATCAAAATCCGATAAGTAGTTTTTGCGTGAAAGAGTTATACTTATGAAGAGTTAAGAGTTATACGTCCAAGCAGTATATACTTATATATGGCTCTACGTTTGCGTTTACGCGTAGTTTTATTTCAATATCTCAAATGGTTTTTAGTTATAGCGTTTGTACCTCAAGGGTCTCATTTATTTCACACTGCCAACATTCCTAATATTATCCTCCATTGGAATCAATGAAATTTCTTGTAATGAAAATAATCTGCACTCTTTAAAATGTTCTATAATTATTTAGAAATGTCGTAAGCATTCCCTTGTAAGTAAAATACCTACGTTTAAAAGTCCTCCACGAAGTGAGACGTTCAGGCGATTCGAAGACAACATCTTCAACTTTGTACGAGGGTCGTGGTGTACGCAGAGTTGGTGTCGTGAGGGGTTCGGAGATGGTTGGGGGCGGCGACGCCAGCGCCACGGGCACCGTGGCTGTTGGAGAGTACACGGGGTTTGCGAAGCTGAACGCGGTTGTTTCGATGTCACCTGTGAATTAGAATAGCTTAGCTGCAACTCATAGTATCCCACTGCATGACACGGGTCTCTCCTCACAACTGCAGCCTGGAGCGTATTCCACCACGCTGTTCCAATGTGGATTCGTGGAGTGGTGTCCAACCTGAAAGTTGAAGGGCTCTGACAAGGCTTAACGACTGTTATTTGACGATAACAACCAAGCTGAACATGCTCTTCGAAGCTTGGACGCGCTCAATACATTTTTCCACTAGCGGTCACCGATGAACTGTGGCGACCCTGAGCGCTTCCATTCGTGAAATAGAAAAGTTAATGTCAGTTGAATTTACGGTACAGTATTTATAAGCGACGATGATAATATAAGAACGGCTAACATCCATCCATAATTATAACCCAACTCAAGCCCACTTCTAAGCACGAGACTCTTCATAGATTGAAAAAATTCACACGCTTTGTATTAAGAAGCAGATTATGAAGGACTCGCATGATTATGATTATGAAGGCATAATGAAGGCATTTTCATACTGTTTAAGATTTATGAGAATTAGGCTAAAATCTCCATTACATTAGCAACATTAGCAATGGTAATTTTGCCCTTATTCATATAAAAGTAAGACACTTCGACGAAATCTATACAAATAAAAATTAAATACTGTTTTTTGGTTTTTTCATGTTTGTAATAGTCCAAATAAGGTTTTCAGGGAGAGAAAAATTTGAAAAGATGCCTGGTGCCGTGTTAGACTTGGAAATGGTCATAGGGGATACTTTCGATGCCGAAGAATTAAAGATAAAGTGAATGAGAACATTATAAATTTAACGCAAACGAAGTCGCGGGCAACCGCTAGTAAATAAATTAACTGATTAGTACACGGTAACCTAGCGCACGCCATGTCGCATAGACTGTTCTGTTGTTCCTAAATAATGATTAAAAGTTGGCTGACATTACACATTTGTGTGAACATTATAAAAAACTCATTTAATTCGCAATTTTTTTTTTACTTTCTTTTTAAAACTGCGGAGTTTAATTGCTAATACGTGTCTTTATAAAGGTAGACTAGATACGTACTTAGTTGCCTTGGACTCGAGCTCGAAGTTTCGGGGGGAGCTAGACCCACTTCTATGCTATCTACAATATAACTATTCACCTATAATAAAATGGAATGCGCGGTGCTGTATTCAAATCTTTACTTGTACTTTTTTAAGAAATTGTATGTTTTACCACCACCTCCGGCGTTCGAGGGTGCCGGGCTTTGTAATTTCAGCACACCGTAACTTGGGTCTCCCACATCACTCTCCATCTGGAAACAGAAGCACATGAATTGACTGTCTAAAAATGATGTAGTTACATATTTTTCTAACTTCCAGGTTTGGGATACTTACTTCATTAAACATTTTATTTTTTGAAATGTTACTACAACAGAGAAAACGAAACATATTTTACCAGTGTAGCATCTTCATTAGGATTAAGATGTAGTTGTATGCGTCGACGTTGCCGCGATTCGTTCGTCAGCTTCAAGTAGTATTGTACCATGGGATTTCTCATCATCAACTGGTGCAGAATGGTGTGAACGAGCAGCATCATGATGCAGAATATGAAGAACCAGAAGGTACTGCGTTCTTCCTGGCGGAAGCCCCACTTTGTTGTGATGCGGTCCACCGACACCCAAAAACCGGCTGCGCCTGGAGAGTTGAATAAGCAATGTCAGGTGTGATAGTTTTATTGTGATACGTTTTACCTTCGACGATTTTAACATTGAAGCGCTTTACTTTATCTTATCAACTTTTGTATCATGGACATAAAAATATAGAGGATAACTTAGGGGTTTCAGTTCAAATTATCGTTGCTATGAGGGTTACGAGTTTCCAGGACGTCAGTTACTACCTGCTTAGCAATGAATTAAGAAATCCAAATAACTAGCTCCTATTTTATAAAATAGTAGTAATATATTTGATAATATATATACTACAGATAAGTAATACTTTAATTTAAGCAAGCCAGGCAAGAATCTTAAAAAATAAACGATTCACTTTTGCAAATATAAACTTGTGATGCAATTTTATTTATTAAGCGCTTTGACGATTAACTAAAACAGGCGCAAAAATAATCTCTTCAAGGACTTCGACGGTCATTGAAGACCCCCTTGGAGGTGCTCGTGTCCTAAGGCGATGGTGACCACCCATCAGGTTTCCTTATCTAGCCAATTGCTACGGCAAATCAGTGGCTTGAATATAATTTTTACATCGTAGCTGTAGCGTTGAGTAAGGCAGTATGAACCAGCGGCTGCGGTTAACCGTGGCTAATCATTAGTGCCGGCATTTTTCGTCAAGTATTGTACTGTAACCAATGTACCAATGTACCATGTGTAATATTCCAAGAAACTCTCATGTATATTGTTGCAGTATTTTATTTGAACGAAAATAAACGTGTATTCTCTTTATTCTTAAAATGTAGTACTTGAATTACAAATGTGACTACGGCATTATGATGATGTAATTCAGTATATTGCTTTACTAGATATCCAGTTGAACTTACTTTCCCCAACCATAACAGCCTGTGTGTAACGAGGAGGCAGACAGCCGGTGAATCCGTAGTAGGAGGACTGCTGGATGGTGCAGCCGAAAGCCACCACCGCGATGGCCACCAGAGTCACGTTGTAAGACACGGTGGTAGAAAACCCATCCCAACCGATGTTGCACACGGCTACGAATATCATTGTCGTCAAGGATGTTAATATACCTTTAAAAGACAGGAGACAGATTAATTGTATTGTTATGTGTAATTATGTTGAACGGTTGCCGACAAAATGATCTAAAAAGATTAAAATTAAATAATATTCGAATGCTACAATCTTTGGAGCTACCTGTGCCCGGACGAACGGATGGAGGCCTCGTGTGTACTTCACCGCGCTGCACCAGTGCAGTCGAAGAAGCATCAGTATTTAACAATAACTCAAAACGTTAGCTGCCCTTTTTTGCTACAAATAGTTTACATTTCCAACTGACAGATAAACGATTTATAATTTGGTACTAAAGCCTAAAATAGTGCCGAAGGCGCAGATGAATGCATGGGTTAGTGACCAACACGAGAGTCGAAAGTTCTCAGGTTGCACGGAAGCCTCCGACAATGCTTAACTACAGCTAACGATAACAATCGTGTAATTAATTGCTAAACGAAGCACAGAAACGCTCATGAGATGTTTCCACAAGCGTTCACCCATGCTCCTCCGGACGGCGACGGCCCATCGTAAGCACCCATATTTAACTATATCGGTCGGTAGATAAACACAAGCCGCTATGCTTTGAGCGCTTCCATTAATATATGTCTAGGTAAAAAAGTAACGTACAAGACAACCTTACCAAATAAAATCCTCGTGTTGTAGGAGAAGAGATCGAGTATCAAATTGTTGATGACAACAGCGACGCAGGCGGACGTGATGTAGACAGTGGACAAGTCGAACATGATGGCCGTGTTGGGGAAGTGCTCTTGGAAGTAGTCCACTGCCATTATGAAACTGAAATAAAGAGACTCATTGTTCAGTTTTTTAACAATAAACAAATGCTGGCACAATCATAATCCTGCAGGCCTGGGTGTATAAACTCTTAATTCCAGGCCTTTCACGGTGTAAACTAACCTGCCTTGAAATTTCGTTAATACCACCCAGGTAATGTGGCATCTCGCTGTCCTGTAAATAGCTCTTGACTGGCATTACCGTATTATGAGCGCCTTTTAACATTTCACTTATTTTTTATCAGTAAATTACCTATTAGCACCCATTGCACGACATAAGTCTCTCCTCCCGGTTTCAGTGTGAATTGGTTGAAAGTTTTCAATCAGAACCAACCGCTTAACGTGTACTCCGAAGAACGGTAATGATTGATAAAAAAAATTGTTTTTTAATTTAAAATAGAATAGAATAGAATAAAGCTTTATTTCTCATAAAACCTGTTCTCATTTAATTTAGCATAATGTTGAAATTTTCCCCGTACAAATATGAGTTGCGTGTAGAATGAAAATTGAAAAATTATTCGAGGCAAATATCTAATTATACAAATAAAAATCCTTTTATGATAATCTTTCGCATTGACCATGCTAAATGAAGATTTATTGACACTAAGTAGTCTGTTTTATAGAAAGGCCAAATTGGCCTTCAACAAGTCTGCAACTATTACCCACAGCTATTTTCCATTTTTCAATATCGTTCAATTGTTTTCTATCACCTACTCAGTTTCCTTCCTGTCGCGCTAAAAGTGACTATAACAATAGAAGGTAATAATAAATGTAACCCAATTAATGACAAGGAAATTAAATAATTGTATATGTAATCTGACTAATAAAGGTCCCAAGTTGATAAGCGGCTTAATTATCGTGAAGAAATTCAGGTTATAGATAGTTGTAAAAGCGCAAATACAGTTATGGGTACCTTGATCTACCTTCCCGTAAAAAGTTATTTTCTCGAAAGTATACAACTTCTCATTAATTAATCACTAGCTAACCCCCGTAGCTGTTTGCAAATTACATTGCTAAAGTACGTACCGAAGTAATGAAGAAATCTTTCTCTGGGTCGCAGGGAAGGTTCATGTAGTGCAAGTTAGTAACCTTGATCTAATCTGTGGTACACCTTTAACGACTAGAAATAATGACAAACTCATCTAGATACTAACTTTTATCCGTTATTTCAATCAGAATTTATTTAATTAGGGTGAATAATTAAGGTTAGTAAAGTAAAAAAAAACTAAAAAAAATCTATGAAAACTAAACTATGTTATTTAACTTGGATTAAAACTATGAAACTAACCAACTTATATTTTATCGTTGTGTGATAAAGAGTACTTTTAAACATTCTTTAGATGTATTAATTTCCTTGGGTTCTTTCGAGAAAAGATCGGATGATCTCGACTTGGCGTAGCGTGTAAATAAATATATCTAATCCTAACAAGTATATAGGGCTCAAGAACTTATAAGTAAAGTAAAAGAATACCTGTTAAACGGTAGGAGAAATGCCGATCCGGCTACGAACAAAGTGATGTAAACATAATTTAGTCTGTCAGGGGGCGGAACGCTGGGCTCTGGCTGAGCTCCCACGGGCTCACTGCGCGCCGCACGGACGGCCTCGATGCGGGCGTAGCCCCGGCCTAGGGTCTCGTTCATTTTTACGTTCCACACTAAACTGAGTTCCAAGAATACACCGCGTCCATCTTTAAACACTCATTTCAAATGCGAATCAAACCGAACGTTCGTAACATTAACACTTATTATTTTCAGAAAGTGCATTATATATCATTTTGAACAAAATAACAATTTGTACAGCGGAACTTTTTAATTTACTCACTGTTGAAAAATCACAATCTTTATCTGATATGAAATATTTACGACTAAAGGTTAAAATTACTGACATGAATCCTTCTTGAAACACCAGTTAATATGCTATGTAGAGCTACATATTGATAATGTAGAGTTTAGCAGCTACATTTAGATAAATCATGGAAATTGAAAATCTCAAAGATTGCTGAAAAGTTCATATTGCTATTTGGTTTTGATTTACGCGGATAATTTCTTACAATATCAACAAAACCTCAGCCGGTTCAACTTGACAGAAAGGTACGTAGGTTACCTAAGACGAGGAGACGCATGCGCGAAATGCATCGATTTTTAGTGAAGGGATTACTTAGTTATTTCTGGAATTTGTCGCGGTAGAAACAAGATCGGTAGAAGGTATAATTGAGTTGGTACTATTGTTCGAATAAATTTGAACACGACTGTGAAAGATTTTATTGATAAAACATGTAGGTAATTGTTGGTACATTAAAATGTGGGATTTGGTGGAAAACAAAACTACATTTTAATAAGAATAACGGTTTTATTGTTTCGCATAACATTAAAGTGCTGCTAATATGACTTTTAGGCGTTAGTATTTGTTTTTCTCGGAACAAATAAAATTCTGAAATCTTCAGCAGATAGAGTAACACCGTTAATGGGTTCTGTAGATGGCAGCGGGTCTCCTTCGGGCAGCTTCAAATGAAACTTCTGCAGGATGTGAGTTAAGAACAAGAAGAGTTCCGATCGAGCTAGTCCTTCGCCGATACAACGTCTTCTCCCTAGAAAAAGTTCATAATTTTTAACAAAATAATATAACCGACTTCAAAAAGCAAGAAATATTGCAAACGTATTCCAATAAGTAGCAAATACACTCTTTGCTTTTCATCTGTGAAAACCAATTGGAAACAGGCAAATTGACAAGAAAATAAAATATAAGTACATTCCCTTTTGTGGATAAGTGTGTTTTCCAAAACTCAAAAAGCTTACACATTACAATCGGAAATGCGTTACAAGCTTCGAGTATAAGGAGTTAACAAGTCTAACTGGAACTTTTGTTGTAATCCCGATGAAGTCTTGGTATTGAGTTATAAAATGTTAGTATACCACAGCCGAAGGGTATAAGCCAGTCGTCCTGAATGAGGTTTCCATCTTTGGTGAGGAAACGTTCCGGTCGGAATGTAGTCGGGTCCTTCCAATGCGCTCCGTTGTGCAGGTCGTATAAGGCGAGAAGAATGAATGTGCCCTGCAAAAATTTATTGCCTGTTCTTAGCATGACAATAAGTTGTATTTTTAGATAATTTTTTTTGAAAATTAATGTCTTTTTTCGAGTTCAAAAAAGGAGTTTCTTAGCTCGACCTATATGTATGAAAGTTCGGAAAAATCTTGAAAAACTCAGAGGGGATTTCGATGCGTTTTTCACTAATCGGTAGAGACACTTTATTCTATATATTTTTTTCTTCATATAGTACATCATATAATACATAATGTGCATAGACATTGAAGGCAGTTCTTTTTTCATGGAAAACATATTTGTGTAATAAAAGTAGCAAACAGGCACGCAGCTGCTCTTTGTAACCAAGCATGAACAGGACTGTAGAACAGACGGTCGGAGTAAAAGTTAGTCCTGTTAGTGGGTACTAGTTAGTAATATTCGAGTTAATGTTCGTTAGTATAAGTCCTATTTAAAGTTATTTTAAATACTTTGCTATTCCTGAGGAGTAAAATCTACGAAATCTACGAATTTCATCATTTCTGATTCAGTTGGTACTCTACCTTTGGTATGACGTAATTGCCAAGTCGTGCGTCACTGAGCGCCATGTGGGGGATACCCACAGCTGCCACACTCGATATGCGAAGCGCTTCTAAAAGCACCGCTTCTGTGTATACCATTCTGCGGATTAAACAAAATGTATATCTGTATTCTTTATAATAATAATAATAGTAACAAATAAATAGGAGACTTAACAAAAAAAATTTAAAACTAGTTTTTATCATAATTGAACGCGTATATATAATTTTGTGTCTGTGCTGTAGACCGTTGAGGAGTTGCCTCGTCTGGAGTCAACCCAGGTGAACTATTCAAGTCATGCCAGGCTGTAGAATGCTATGGCATGCTTAAGGTTGTCTGGAAGAAATCGCACTTAGCAATAAGACCGCCTATTGTATACATGTGCTGTTATTTCTTAATTTGTATATGCTGTCCTGGTGTACAATAAAGTGTTTTTGTATTGTATTGTAAAACGGGCTATTATAATTGCATGTTAATTTTTGTGATGTGACGCTTCCAGTTTGAATTTGCGTCGAGTCAGATCCCCAGAATGTTTACTTGTTGGACTTCTTCTATTTATAGACTCTAAGTTTATTCATCCAAGCAAGTTCAAGTATCCAAGTGCATTGAATGTGGGGAGAGGGATAAGTATATTACAAACAGGGCCTCGTTTTGTGTAACAACTTCGCAACTCCGGGCTTCGGGGGCTTTTAAGATCCCTTATGGACTCACGAGACTTTGCCCGTTGCTCCACCTACGTAAAAAATTTTTTCCCCACGTCTGATCCCACCGAAATCATGCATTTTTCCAGGATAAAAAGTAGCAATTTCTATTTCTATGCAACAAATAACGTCGATCCGTTGCTGCGTGACAAACAAAATAGAAGACACACTTTAACATTTATAATATTTGTAGGAGTGAAGTAATGTTGTGAAAGTATTGATGTATATATAACACACCTTAATTTTAAATTTATAAGATCGAAAAATGAGTTTTACTTTGAGTTTTATGAGTTAAAATTTACTTTATTCGTAGTGTGTAAAATATTTGTTTATTCCACAGCCTCGGTACCTTCATACTAATAATAACGCTTACAAATATCAATGACGTTAGAAACGTCATTGGCTTAAACTAAACTGGAGACGATGGAATTCTTTTTCGAAGACTCAATGGCGCGTTGGTCAGTGACCCTGTCTGTCGAGCCGTATCGTCCCGAGTTCGATCCAGGGCCGGGGCAGACATTTATTTGGCAGATAAATGTTTGAACTCGGGTCTTGGGCGTTAAATTGTGTTGTGTTTTCTGTGTGTCCGCCATCCGCAACACAGGGAATCCTAGTGCGGGGGTGTGAGTGTGTAAGCGTTTATTTATTATGTTTATAACGAATCTCTGTCCATTTAACTGTAATTTTGATGATAATCAATTACCGAGTAATTTTAATTGTAGTTCTCTCATTTTGTATTAAAACAACTTTATGACATTTTGGGGCACATTGTTGTTATAACATTCACGATGGTTTTTCAAGTTAACATCCTCAAGAATATTAAATATCATTAAAATCTATCGTCAATTGTTTTTGTTTTAGTGAACAATAAAGATACTTATAAATATTTTAGGAATGAAAGAAAAATGATAATGAACATTAATATCCAGTGGTAATGACAAACGGCTATGTAATACGAATTTATGTTTCTTTCTGTTAATAATACTTTAGGCACACTTCACACTAGACATATTTATTTTCCACTGCCGAAACTGAGATCTAGACTGAAATAAAACTAGACAGATTTATTTTATAACGAGAGTTTGATCGTGGCTCCGCCCGCGTAAATCTCTGTCTATCTCACAGGATCCGTGCATTATTCCGAAGTAAAAAGAAAAAAGCATAGCAAAAAGAAAGAAGCATATGTCACTCTACGGATAATAAGTAATACGGTAATAAGAAGCATATGTATCTCAATGTAAAAATCGCGTCGTTCCGTTGATCTGTTTAGTGTAAAAAGTACAAACAAACGAACAAACTTTCACATGTAATATCGTTAATAGCCCTTCAAATGCGTCACTGGTATGAGCTAATAATATAACTTCATAGTTTTCATTGAATCTATAGTTAATTCAATCTAACTTATCATTAAGTTAGATTTATTTGTTTATGCTGTGAATATTAGTAAGAATAAATAAAATAAACTATTTATCAAAGTCAATTATTTATTTTGTTGTTGTTTTCAAGGTTCAATACTCGAATTGTAAGACAATACCTTCCCTTACTATTGTCGCAACATTATCCTTCTCAGATGCATCTAGCGTCTACGTCAAATCAGATAACCTACTCTTAGAGGCATTTAGCGTCTAATCCAAATAAGATAGACATGAAATGTACACGTGTTAATATTCAGCTGTCAAAACGTTTAGTCCAAACGGTGCCTTATATTCGTCCCCGTTGTAATTAAATGAACGACTCTAGTAATGAATATTGTGTGATAAAGAATAATTTGGTTTCCCCAATTATTCTATATTTATCAGTCTTACTTACGAGAATACTCTTAGAATATGAATTGATATTTATAGCACATCTTCTGAGTAATGGCACCTTCCTGAATAAAAATAATTCGCTTAAAGACAAATAGTTGTTGCCCGCGACCTCGAAATAATAATAATAAAACACTTTATTGTACCCTATATACGATACGAAACAAAATAATACCATAAACATAAGGCAGTCTTAACGACTCTTAACTAACGATAACAACCTGGACCGCTGGTTTAACGTGCCCTTCGAAGCACGGAAGCGCTCAAGTAATATTGCCACTAGCGGTCACCCATCCAACTGCCGGCCAAGACCGACGCGGAACATCTCGTCAATCAGTTTCGATTGATACTCCCCATGAACGCTGAACAAATATTGGTTGAAATGGTTAAACTTGTACCAATCCCTCAAAAGTATTAATTTCAGGTCAACCTAGACTAAGTAAACTTACTTAGTAAATGTAGATCCACTGCACCTAGCTGATAGATACTTGGCAATTTAGTCACTTAGTCAAAGTTCCCGTTGAAGTTCACCGCAAATAGACTAAACTGTCAAAAGATACGCAAATACTCAGCAAGACCGTGCTCTTACGAGATAGGTTCAAACTTAGACTCTAGCCTTGTAATATCGGTGGGCGATTGAAAAGTTCTACAATACTGTGGGTAACACACCCACATTATAACATCACATAATATATATTTATTATATTTTATTACAATGGACACGCAACACTACAATTCATATTTCATATATATGACACACCAACCGATT
>DWLO01001067.1:0-16354 GCA_018245335.1 Dalla quadristriga
GCAGAACAGAATAAAATGGTCACCAGCGGGTGTTGTGCGAGGCGACTAAGGGAATATAACGGAGAACACGCAGCGTACTCTGTGCAGCAATAACCACACACAGCAATCATCAGCCCCAGCGTGGTGATAATAAGGGATACCTAGAGACCCGTAGACCCCACGTTTTTCGCCTGTCAACAGTGCGGTTGCGTGGAGGATCCTCATTCGTTCGAACGTAGTCACTCTCACTTGTTCATGATGTCGCGGACGACGGGCCAGGCGTCGCGGAAGGCGGGCATGCAGGGGTGCGCGCGCGGGTCGGGCCCGGGCGGCACGTCCACGTCGCGGAACAGCGCGGCCAGCCGGTCGAGCCACACCGCCGGGTCGCTGCCGGAGCCCTTCTTCAGCTCCTTGTCGCCGCTGAGCAGGTCCGTCAGCCCCGCCAGCTGCACGGAGGCCGCCTCGCGCATCGCCAGCTCCAGCTAGTTACAACATTTGTAATATAAATATATTATAATACAATTGTTACCGTTTACAGCGTAAAAGGGCGGTGATCAAAGAGAGCTCAGCCGGGCCGCGCAAAAATAACTGCCGAGGGACTGCGCAGTCGGTCAGCAGTTTCAATGTAGTGCTGTCTAATCGCAGCCCATCTTATATAAGGTTAAGGTCAGGGCGAAGCGAGAATCTCGTATTGAAAGGTACTCAGGGACTTGGGAGTAAGCGTTGTGGTCCTTCGAGCCGGATTATTCACGCAGATGAGGACCCGATCACCATAAGGTCCTCATCTCTGTCGCAGCACGCGGTACCTGGTCGTGCGGCAGGCGGCCCACGGCGGAGGCCAGCGCGCGCATGAGCGTGGCGGCGGCGGCGGGCGACAGCCGCAGCGAGTCCGCCAAGCGCGCCGCCTCCAGCAGCGGCCGCACGTGCGTCGCCGCCTGCGCGCGGCACACCGCGCATACATTCTGTCACAGCAAGTCAAAATATGTTTAATAATTACAAGTACAGAGCGCGCCAGAGTATTAAGTAAGTATTCTCGCGTTCAAATCAGCACATCTGACACAGTCCGCGTTACAATTGTTACGGCCGATAAACAGACAAGAAAACTAGCGACGAAGACGCGGGAGTAATCATTTTATTTGCCAAAACAAGTCTATCCTGTTCAAGAGTGCGTCAGTTGTTACATAGAGTATCAGGGGAAACAGAGGATCGGGGACCGTCGCCCGGCACCAGGGTTATGCAGCGGGTACCTGCAGCGCGGTGGCGGCGGCGGGCGCCAGCGCGGGGTGCTGCAACGCGCGCAGCAGCGCCTGCAGCACGGGCGACAGCCAGGTGGTGTGACGCTGCAGCCAGTCGCCGAGCTCGCCCAGCACCAGGATGCAGGTCTTGCGGACGGCCACGTGCGCGGTCTCCGGCATCGACAGGATGGCTTCCACCACCTTCGGCACGTACTCATACTCCTCGCTGCGGGGAGGACCAACTCATCCAATATTTTTGTTACATGGAACCTAGAAGGACTTAGGACAAAAGCAAAACTGTGCCCGGTGGCAGAATTAAGGCTTTCACAGTGACTCACAGTAACAGTTCGTCCACTTTCTGCTTAGCCCAAAGGTTGACTGGTAGATAATACTTTTAGTATTAAGTCCACCATTTATACCATTATTGTTTTTATTGGTGTAATAAAGTTTCATAAATAAATAGTATCTCACATTATCACAGATATTGAAAGCAACCACCATTTTTATGTCATGTGTATAGCAAACGAGCATGCAGTCCCACCAACCACTGCTGCCCATGAGTATCTGTGACAAACCTCGAATAGGACTGCGAGTTAATCCTGTTAGTATAAGGTGTTACTAGGAATATTAGTAGTTCATTATTCGTTAGTAATCTCTGTGAGAGTAGGAGATATGAAATAATGAAAATGAAAAATAGTTTATTCATTAAATTTAATTCAGTAAATTATAACAAGCATAAAAACTTGCACTCAATAAGATAAGACTCGGTAGCCGCTATTGTTCTCGAGGCGGGTGACCCACCGCAATCCGGCTCGAAGGACCATATGTTTACGCGTTAGTGGCGATTTCTGCATGTTGGGATTTTTGAAGAGTGTTGTTGTGTGTGTGAAGAGTGTGTTGAGTTTTTGAAGACGTGTGTTTACCGTCTGATTATTTAATTGCAACTGAACGTAGGTATAATCTGAACAAAATAATAAAAAATGCTCACGGCAGGATGTTCTTGGCGACGGCCTGCATGACGAAGAGCGCGGCCTCTGTGTGCTCCCAGGAGGCGTCGCCCTGCAGCGCAGCGAACATCTGCCGGAACACGGCGCCCGACCCCACCATGAACACCACATCCTTGATCAGCTCCGTCACCTTCATGCGGAACTCCTGCGACCAATACATCCATACATTTACTTTAATTCCCAATTTAGAATAGAATACACATTTATTTCGTCAAATAAAATACTGCTACAATATACATAAGATATTCCTAGAACACTATATGTGGTACACTGGCAGCACAGTAATTTTTTTTGAGGAATGAGGAATAGAGAATTGTTTCCTTCCATACACTTACATAAAACTCATCTCCTTCTTCAGGAAGCTTGGTGTGATCGGGCTCACACTGGCAATGCCTCGCCAGTGCCTCTATTAGCCTCTCTACATGGGGTTTGAATGCATCTGTCAATGGCTGGTAGTCCCTCTGGTACACCTCCTCTGATAGACTGTACCACAGGTTGAAGGTGATCTCCGCTACCTAAAATATACCAGACATGCATTAAAGTCTGATACAACATCCAAATTAAACAAACCAGAGACAATGGGAACTCACATCTTGGAGTCTGCACTGTGGACAACAGCTTATTGAAGTGTGTTCCACCATGAAGGGTATGAGTTATTCGAATAAGTGGATGGCAATGCAGCTCCAAGCAGAGTATGGAGGACACTTTCTATGCAATGAAACTGCTTTGTACAGGCCTCAGGGAGACACCAACACGATACATGAGAAAAAAAACCAAGGAAATAAGTAAATCATCGGGGGGGTAAGTTTCAATGGAACTGTTATCAGGTTCCAATTTTACAATTAAAACAACTTACTTCATAATCGTGGTGTCCTACACACACTAATACTAGTTCTAGGGAGCGCATTGCAAAATGCACATTCCCATTGGCTGTGCACACAATAATTTTTTCTAAAAATGTCTCGGCCAACTCAGTGAACACCCTGGCGTAGTTTGCTGCCTTCTCTTCCTCCTCGTGAGCCACGGCCATGTGATAGCTTTCTTCCAACACTGTGATACCCTCGAACAATAACCTCTCCACTTCATCGTTGTTGTTATTGTCTTCTAAGCTGTGCAATATTGCACATATACAGTCTGAAGCAGCATCGTGTAGAATATTTATGGAATTGTGATCCCTTAAAATTTGTAGACTGAAACCTATAACAGCATTTTGTGGCACCTCTTGTATGTTAATAGCTTTGACCTGGATCCAGGAGGTCATACACTTAACAATTTTCAATGCTATATCAGAATTTTGTGAGCTGTTTAGGCTCTCCTTTAGAAACAGGGTCACTAGTTGGGAGTTTGCTCGTAATTCTAGTTTTATGTCTTCTCTCCTGTTTTCACCTAGTTTTAAGTGAAGAGAGTCGATTTCTTGAGGTAGCACAGTTAATATTACTAGTAATGCAAAGTCATTTTTATTGGAAAATTGTTTTATGAGGTCACTGACACAGTTCTGCCACGTAGGCATCTGGAGAGCGAGGTCGGCTAGAGCTAGGCACAGTTGTGTGAGGATTGCAGTGTTTGTGTTTGGCGCACTGATTTCTAAATGCGAAACTAAGGAGTCCCGAAGGGAAACTACTGCCTCAGGCGGCAGCTCAGCCAGATTATGCTGTACTTTGGACCGCATCGTTTGCGCCGCAAAGTAACAAGAAGTTACATCTTTCTTTTGCTGCAAGAGCTGGTCCGCAATCTTCCAAGAGTGAATCTGCAAAAACACGCCTGTTTATTTCCATCGGCATTTAGGTCAGTGCTATATTTGAATCACGCGTAGTATTTATTTACATGCGTCTAAGTTATTACAGGATAAAATGTGTCCTATTAGTGTAATATAAAGTTAAATGCTTACAGATTTTTGCACGTCTGCTAGCCAAATTGAAGCCTTCTCCTTTTCAGCTACATTGGGGTTATTATTGTACAAGGCATTAATGGCCTGGTAAACAGTGTCCATTGAAGGGAACTCCATTATGATTCGTGGTTCGTTAGACAAAATTTCAACGCTTCACTTTCAAAACACTGTAAACATTTATTATCATATTAAAACTTACAATTACAAAAAGGAAACGCAAGAGTATGAACGACACAAGACAAGACAACGTCAAGAAAACCACAGAGCACAATAAAAGAAAACCAACGACGAACGAACGAAATAAAACGAGTTTTGTTTTGTCGTTCCACAGATAATCAATATCATTAGACAGTATTCGAAAATTGATTAAAATATTATGTTGAGAACAAACATGATAAAGACCAATACGGCCAAATTGACTCAAATAATAACTGAAAAATGTATGCACAACAAGTAAGCAATGAATAAAATTTCTTTTAAATTTTTACATTGGTAAGGTATACATAAAATATTTAAAACATTTATTTTACAATAATTTGATGTATACGTAATATTTAGTAAAAACAAAATAAACAACATAATTTCCGAACATTAATGTTGACGATTGACTGCTGTCAAGTTTCAAGACCTTAGGAAAAATCAGTGAGCGCGGCGTCGGTGTGTCAAACTGTCAAAGAGGTACCTAATAAAAAAATTATAATTTAATCAATCATTCAATTACAAATGTTTCTCACGACCTCGTCGTTACTTCGCAGTTTTTCTGCATTTGCTAAACAGACTTACGCGAGAGCGGTGCATACAACGCAATTAGTAATGGCGCCCGTACAGGTATGTGTTCATTAGATATGTTTATTAGTTCATATTATATAACTACCGGCCGGCTAATACGATTCCAAAACTTTTAGGTTGGTGATAAGTTGCCGTCGGTCGATTTGTTTGAGGATTCGCCGGCCAACAAGGTGAACATTTGCGAGTTGACGACGGGAAAGAAAGTCGTGCTATTCGCAGTGCCCGGGGCCTTTACGCCCGGATGCTCAAAGACGCATCTGCCGGGCTACGTGCAGAACGCTGACAAGTTGAAGGGTGAGGGCGTCGCAGAGATCGTTTGCGTCTCCGTGAATGACCCTTATGTCATGGCAGCCTGGGGCACTCAACATAACACAAAGGGAAAGGTAAATCTAAAGTCAGAAAATGCATTCTAATTTTTACTGACTAGAAACCAAAAATAATTAAAATTATACCTGACAATTATTTATTACTTTTAACATATTAACTTTATTAATAAATTACCTGGTATGGTTACATTCTGTGTACTAACTGATACTATATCTCATCAAACTCCACATATACACAGTTGTTATCAAAGTTTTGCAATAATATTATACTTTGTTGTTACCCACTATAATTACTGATAAATAATAATTATCTGTTTGAAGTAAACATACACCAAGTTTGAAAACAATTTAATTTTTATAATCGTAAGACATTGCTTGCGGATTGTTGCTAAGTAGATTAAACTTAGCTTTATTAGCTTTATTAATTGTAAGACGTCAATATTAACTAAGTTTACATATTCACTAACTTACAATATAATATAATATTACTTTGTAAATTTATTTCTGTACCTTTTCTGGTGAGCAATAAAGGTATTTAGTATTGTATTGTATTGTACTGTAAATAATCATACTAATAAAGTGAAATGTTTTATCATTTCAGATCCGTATGCTAGCGGACCCCAGTGGCAACTTCATCAAAGCTTTAGATCTGGGCACTACCTTGCCACCTCTGGGCGGATTCCGCTCTAAGAGATTTTCCATGGTGATCAATGATGGCAAAGTGGAGGAGTTGAATGTGGAACCGGATGGCACTGGCCTGTCCTGCTCCTTGGCAGACAAGATCAAGGTCAAGAAGTAATTCCCCTTCTTAGGTTTAAGGTTCTATCTCATTTATTAATGTGACACACACCTAGCTTTACTGTGGTCTTAGACTGTTAAAGCAAACCCCTATGTGATATTCCTAAAGAAAATATAATTTTTTCTAAATCTCAAGTACCATTTTTATTGTGTCAATCTGTATGTGTATGTATGTATTTTTTGTGAATGTATATATCAATATCAGAGGGGAAGTCCCTGATCTACATATCCTTGTAGTTGAATATTAGGGAATATCAGGTAAACTAGTGTCCATGGTGGTGACAACTGTTTATTCAAGTAGTCATGACAACAATATCCCGCACTTGTCAGCTACCTAAAGGTTGTCTGGAAGAGATCGCTTCTAGAGATAAGACCACATTTTGTATTTTGTCGCTATTATTTAACTGGACTTAATTTTTTAGTCTACAGTAAACTGTTATTGTAGTGTATTGTATGGTGTGAAGTACCTCCAGCTCCTCAAGAAACAGAAGTGTAATTGTGTTGTACATTTGTATGTGCAACTTTGAAAAGACTAACTACTGAGTTTCTTGCATTCGTCTCAGTAGATTCAACCATCGGACCCAGTGGTAATTGAAAGAAATGTACATTCAATACGAGTATAAAAAATACTATGAAATTTATCTGAAATAAATAAATTTCAAATATTTTATATTCAGCTCACTCACAGACCCAATGCTTGACAGTACACGTTAGAGGCCAATATTGTACTAGCGGCGCTGTTTGGGGGTCCGCTAGGAGTATTATGTTCTGTGGTGTGAGGCGTCGGCCGTCCGGAGTGGACACCCGCTCCGTGCACCCGCGCGACGTCTAGCGATTTTAATTTCATTTTATTAAATTTAACGCCTACATAAGAAACACTATTACATAGAAATATGACATACAGAGAAAATATAAGGTCCACACACAGGTGAAGACCACATGCATAAAAAAATAGAGCGAGTAACCGTATGATATGTAACAATTAAATTATAAGACACTTTAGTTGACACGTTAGTTTAGTTAAGTTAGTTTAGTTAAGACACGTTAGCTCAGTAGGTTTGAGCGCCGATATGAAAATAAACAATTGAATTGAATTAGTTAAAAATAGGATAAATTAAAAAATCGATTCCAAAGGAACCGTAAAGTAAAATCAAAAATCAATCAAAATCAATACTTTTTATTTCATCATAAGGTAATTGCACACACTTGAGTAGTAACTATCCGGCCCATCTCTCCATGCAAAAAATCACGTCGATCCGTCGCTCTGTTGCAGCGCGAAGAAGTACAAACCAACCCCTCGCGTGGCGAAATGTCTCCTGGAAGCCGATAACCAATCATTGGGTTTTAATTTTTTACCCAAGTGCGTATAAAAGAGGGTTATGTTTTTCGTGCGTTTGTATGTACCCAGGTAAATTTTTATATGGTAAAATTTATAAGGATTTGGGTAAATTGGGGAAAATAGGATGCACTGAAAACCAGCGCACACATTATTGCCCTTTATCCAGATTGCTTTTGTCATTATTTGTTTTGTTTATAATTCCTTTTCTTATTATTATCCTGTATTGCAGCTTTGGCGGCAAATACAGTATTTTCTATAATATTCTTTCTGTTCTAAAAAACCCGGCTGGAAAAGCTCAGCTGCAAAGAAATAAATGAACTCTAAAATTTAGAATACTATGGAATATTAGAAGTTATCGTAGGCGCTATTTAGAGGTTGTTTATTGTGCTATTGCAGTAGTTTCTTTTTAATAATTTAATTATTGTACACGTATGTATTTATGCATTCCCAAAAATAACCTATTTATTACCTACTTTACAGTTGAGGTAAGGTGTATAATAATATTTACAGGAAGTTCACCACTATAGCTGGATGTACTCTCACACACTTCGATAAAGGCCAATAGGGCCAAAACAGCAACTGTTTAAAAACCTCTGCCATCTGGGATTACTGTGTCAATGTCATCCTGTCAGTTGGTTAAAAAACGTCAAAGTCATGATGTGTGTGGGTGGAAAACTGCTGGTGTTTATTTTCAAATTTTCATTACTGAAATGACTAAAACTTAATTAAAACCGAAGACTATGTTCACACGAGCTCGTTACTTCGGCTTTGTATTGTTTATTTTCACTTTAATATATGTTGCGCGAATTGTTTTAAGTGAGATTTTTGAAGATGAGTCCTCGCCAGTCGACGAATGGCTGGACCAGAACGAGCTCGGCGAATATAAGAAAATGTTTAGAGATTACAGTAAGTTTATTAATTTAGATTTTATTTTTCGTCTATCAATACATTTTCCAGCTCTCCACCTTGCCATACACGCCGCAATGCAGGTGCAGACAATAATCTAGTGCATAATTTTATTTCGTTCTCGTTCAGGAAATCACTGTATAAATCTTCAATTTTATGATAATAATGTAGACTACAGTCTTCAAATATACGCTAAGTAAAATAAGAAATGATTTATTTTCTTCATTGTAGTTATAGTGGCATTCCTTGTGCAATTCTGAGATCTTTTGGCAAAACCCATCAGTGAATTTCAAACAACTTTCTCATAATATTGACAGTTATAGTAGATTGAAGAATCTGCTATTTCTGATCTGCTTAATCCTCTGAAATACCTAAAATTCAAAGTAAAACTTTTTCATTTCAGTGGCATGTGTTTAGAACAGAGAACACATATTCACTATATTGAGCATACTCAATATAATAATAACAACTTTGCCTTTTTTTAAATCATATTGCAGTTTATTATGGAATTATAGAACTTTTACATTAAATTAGTGTTTTTTTTATTATTTTCAGTATTATTCTAATTACCAAGTAAAATTGAGCACATACTTTGTCATAAGTATATTGTGGATAGCTGTTATTGGCCTAATAATTAAGTTAAATTGTGGTGTAAATATGTACTAAACTTGCTGTTGTTATTCGGAATAAATTAAAATAGTAACACTCCACTTCTGTAAACTCTCTGCTCTGTTTCTCCTTCTGGAGATATTGGCAATCTGTATTGAAAAGATTTGGTTTTGGAATATTGGCATTTTCAGTATGATGTCTTAATTTATTTTCTCAACTGCCACTCTGCCATTCTGCCATTCTCTATGCTCCACTGTTTTACTCTGCAATTATTATAAATTTTTCTATAAAATTCCGATAGGTGAGAGTTTTTAACTTCTCATAATAATATCCAAACACTAATTTGTGACTTCTGCAATGCAGTATGCAGTTATTTTTCATGTTAGTAACAAGTGGCCGGTTTTAAGTGTCCAGTGCAAGCCACAGACACATTTAACAACCCAGCATAATAGCGCAATTTTATTGATCGAAACCAACGAGCATAGATCCTTTGTTACTATTGTCACTGTAAAATGTATGTGCTTTGCCATGTCAGTAAAAGTAAGTCACCAAAGGGTAAAGTAAAATTAATTTAGTTGTATGTTTACTTATTGTTGCTAAGTCACTTCGTACATAATTGACTGAAGTATTTAAATTAATGCAGAAGGTCAGGTTTGATTTGAGTAGTATGTTAATTTATTTCATATTTATGGTTTGTTACAATTTGTTAATAAGTATTTTTAGGATCTTAGGATATTGGTATAAGATAAGGGTAGGTAAGAATACAATGTGTATGTATGTAGAGTATGCAGTATGTATGTAGAATATATGTGAGCTTATTTGTGTATGCATTTTAGACTAAAATGTTGAAATTGCTGCCACCTGCCACTAAATCTCGCCATTAAACTGCCAACAGGCATTAAGTCCGCTCTTTATTAGATTTAGGCACACAATAAAGAATAAATTATAATAATAATTAGTATTATTATTACTATACGTGGTGAAGTCAATATTTTGTACATTCAAGATGGACCCTGTAGGTCACAGCAAATTTAAAATTTAATGGCAGTGGTTTTAAATTGAACCAAGTTTTAGAGTTTTCTAATCTCGTTAGTACATTTTTTTCAAGTTTTAAGTTAAGTTTCGGGGTGGCGTATTTTCTACACACTTTTACTTATAATAACATGTTTATATCCTAACTATCTATCAACTACTACGTAGGTACATAAATATAGCGACGAAAAGCGCGCCACAGTTCGTAGTCACAATAGATAAAGGACGATTTCCCAGGCTGGGACCCCATGACGTCACTTACCGACCGCCCCTCGCGAGCTGGGGTGGGGGTGGATGGGGGCGCCGCCGCCGCGCGCTCAGTCGCGCCGCATCTCCCGCGTCGCGCGCACGTCTCCAACCTACGCATATCTCCACACATCACAAAATATGATCGCTTTAAATTCTTATGTGATAACAATTGGCTTTATGTATTGACGGCGCATAATGAATGAAAGACCCGACCGAGCGTGAACGTTCGCAGCAGGAACTGCTTTGATCGCTTTCGACATCGATTTGGGGAACTGACGGGTTTTGGTCCAAAATGTGGCAGTTTGAGGACTCGGAGATTTACTCGATCGGGATGATCCATCCCTCGCACAGCCGCCACTCGGGGCTGTCCATGCTGTCGGGGGTGTCTCAGTTTTCAGGTAATTCATACTCATCTTAGACGCTACATAGTTTACGTAAGTTCACTGAAGTTTACTTAATTTGATTCAAAACACAACTCGTCGTTTCCCATTGAGGCAGGTCGCACGTTGCTTGACGCATTTTTTGTTATAAAACCTGGATCGCACTATATGAAATCCTTTCACAGAGCTGTTTGTTATGCAAATTTGTTTCACGCCTTCGCTACGTCCTCCCGGCCCGGTTCGTATAGAAGGGCGTCACATTCGAAAATTTCGTTCAATTCTCTTGAATATTCAGTAGCTATCGGGCACTCGGCAGTCGCAACGCCAGATGTAACGATGGCATCCATAGCCGACTGGCTAGATTACCCCGCTGCACGTACTACCAACTTACCGCGGCTTTTGTGCACGCAGTTATTTTCACGGAAACTGATCTGACTAACAATAAATGCGTAAGTTTATGATGGATGCATGTTTCCTACTCTTTCACGCACTAACTGCTAAACGGATTTTGATGAAACTTTGCAGTATTATAGCTTGTATTATGTACAAGGTCGTACAAGCAAAATCTCTTGTAGTTATAAAGTAAAGTAAGTAAATGAATGTACATATTTATTTCTTCTCGTAATTTGTTTTTACTTAGTACCTAATATAATTAGGACATGTTTTATTTTGCTCTGTGTCTTAAAGAGTTTCTGAAAGACCGCGACCAATACTAAGGTACGTGTACATACCTTTTGAACGATAATGTTTCTGTGAACATGCGTCCTATGACACACAGTATTATTATTCGGAACGATTTAAGCGGACCGTCACTTTTGTAAATAAAATGACCTTACCTTTTATACTGACTAAATCTTCCTTAGCTGAATCCTAAGTTCTTTAATGTTAATAAGATAGCAAACGAGCATGCAGCTCCGCCCATCCGCTGCCGCCCATGACATCTGGGACAAATCTCGAACAGGATCGTAAAAGGAACCGGGGATGTTAGTGCAGTTAACATGGGATGTTAATAGGATGTTAGTTGGACAGTATTCGTTACTATAAGGACCTGTGAGAAAGGACTGTTAGTCGGTGATAGTGATAGTCCTGTTAGTAGCGGTTAGTAGTAATCCTGTTCGAAGTTGGTCACAGATGCGTAGCTCTCCCTGAGTACAGAGATGGTCGCCTCTTGTCTAAGTGATGTTGGTTACACTTTCTGACTGAAACACAATTGTTGAAACACAATAATTTCACGGCAGAAATGGGTGTGACGGTGGTACCGTACGGGGCGAACCGTATACAGGTTCTACCACCTACCTAAACAAGTCTTGTCTAAGGCAAGTATGTATTCAACATAAGCGAAACTGGCAACACTTCTATGAATTAAATTATTTGTTTTTGCTACACGCTGTGCCTCCACTTGGAACGGATTCAAAAAGGTCCATTATACAGCGCCCTGACCTTGCCTCTATTTCTTGGTTTCTGCGCGGACTGATATATTAGAATGTCGGTTTCAGTAAGAGATATACAAATAACGGGATATAACACAATTTCCTCGTAAATCTACATACTACGTACCTACTCAGATAGGAATGAAAGGTTAATAAGAGAGACGGTTGAAAGAGCAGGGAGTGTAGTGAAAGGAAATGATGTAATGCTTGTTGGTAAATGTTTATAGAGCAAAAGATTATACCAAAATTATAATACCTAGTTTAAAACATACTTTAGTTTTGACTGTGACTTATAGGTGTAACCGGAAAAGGCAGTGAACTATATATATATTACCGAATACTGACCAACTCACATTCCTATTAACATCTCATACTAACTGGACTAACATCCCCGGTTCCTTTAACGGTCCTATTTGAATCCTGTTCGTCGAAGCTATTACGGCAGCGGATAGTTGAAGCTGCACGCTAGTTTGCTATCTTTTTGTTATGTTAAGAAAAAAACGTAAAAGGAAACCTAAGTAATTATTGTTGCTGAAGAAAGCCTGTAGTTTCAAAGAAGAAAAATATATTCGTTGGGAGCTACGATGCCACAGACACACAGATAGCACACCAAGTTAAGGTGTCAATTCTCTTCAAAGTTTTAGACTGAAGTATGAAAGCCACTGGTCGTGCAAATGTTTTTAAGCAAGTCGGCTTTTTGTGTTGCTCTTTACTGGTAAAGATCTACTTCGTACATTCATACGAACTAGCAGACACTACCAGCACCTAGTTGTTTGAGGTCACCACATTTTTAGTAACGGGAAAATTCGTGTTCTTTTGCCGTATGAAATTCGCAATGTTGAAAGAGGTACCTAATAACACACGATTATGTTTTTGAGTCATTATGATTCTCGTAAAGTCGTCATTATGTTAAAAATGTACTCATAATGTTTTGTATGGAACCGGCATGCCACTCAACGGAGGTAATTTGAAGTCTGTAAAAAAATTTTTTGTAAAAAAGATTTAAACGAAGAGACATTAAAAGAGGCACTAATCCTGAAAGCTTTCTGATTAGCCTGAAGAAAATCTCTACGGAAATAGTATTTTTGCAGACAAGGAGCTTTCTCGGAAGGCTATGGTTAGGGTAATGGCAGATGCGGGATGCAGCCTTTTTCAATATATTTTTACCTTTTTAAAAACCTAAATTTGATTTACCACTCATTCCATGAGAACATTTTACATTCATCCAAGCAAGATGGTGTTTTGGCGGACTTCCAACCCGTTCTGCAGTTCAAAAATTGTAGTTACCTGTGTTGAAACTGGAATGTTTAATCATAAATAAATGGTGTCTCAGTTTTCATTTAACCTATTTGGAGTTACGTAGATAGAGACAGTTCAAAAGGTGTACGTAGTTGGATAAGCAACTCTCTGCTGGCTATCCTTGAGGTGCTTTCAATTGTGAAAGTGTCACGCAACCTTATTTTATTAATCCATGGAATCCATCCATGGCTCCAGCAACGATAGATTACGATTGCATTAAAAGCACAGATAATATAAATGTGTACACGATCGACACATTTATATTATCTGTGCTTTCTCTCGTTTCTCTTCTGCTGGTTTGCTGCCAAGCAACAAAAGGAAAATGTGCGACATGACAACCACGGTCGATTATGCCGGGAAAGGTGGTTTCCAATCTTCCTCTGGAGAAAGATCAAGTTATATAAGATGTTTGCTCAAAGATTCTCATTTGACAAGTATCTGGCATGTAGGAAAACTTGAGGATCTCCTACGAAGGCTCCCGTGTTTCCTATGCGCAGTGCCGGATTAAATTAAATATTAAATAATCCCTAGGCTTACTTAGCTTTATATAACCGTACGCTTGGGCGTATTTGCACACACAGCAGATGAAGGTTCTGTTTTCAACTATCTCCTGATATATTTACAAACTCTAGTTAAACAGAAGTTATAAAAAGACAGGAAACAGGATGAGGCAACTTGCATCCCATAAAGTTATCCACAATGTTCTCATAAGTAAATAAAATCAGTTACCCGCCTTGGCCAGTTCAACTTAAATTTGCATTTGCAGCGATGGCCACTTTATTGACAAGTAGGTGACCAAAACCAGTTATTTACCGAAGCGCATTTTACGTATCGGTTCAATAAAACTTAAAGGGTGTTTTATTTTGCAACGTAGCGGCTTGGCGGCGATCCAACGCGCCTTGCAGTTAGACAATCCCAGTTGGGTTCGCGCGAGGGATGTAGATTGGTACTGACCGGCTTAAATTGGCACAGTACAGATGTAGTGGAAACTTGCTGGCAAATGCTATATCATATATCTATGCTATGCTATATCGTATATCACGCTAATATACTCATGACCAAAAAAATCAACTCAAGCCGCACGCTCGCAGTCAGATGTCTCTTTTTAAAGCGCATATTTTGGTAAGTCATATGTTAGACAATGTAATCTTATTTTATATCATTTTACAGCTAAAGCTCTTTATGATATTTAAAAGGAAACATTAATTTAATTTATGGTTTTTGTGCTAGACACATTATCGGCAAGCATGCGGCGTGATTTGATTTTTTTGCTCACGAGTGTAGATGGCGGTTAACGTGTTGTGTTACATGCTGAATCAAAAACTATGAAAGAAATTAATAAAACACAGCAGTTCTATTGTTTCTCATAAGCATCCCATGTAGACCATTGCTGGTGTTTTGTGAATTCCTTTCTACAAGATCTCACGGGTCTAGATAAACCTAGATAAACGTTGCAGAAATCGTTGAGTCCAATGTCCACTTTTAATTAAGAACTTTAAACTCGAACATTGAATTTACCATAAGTGCTGAAACATGGGTACTTATGCTTACCTCTGCTATCCACTCAGTATTTGGCAAGAAACACTAAAATCTAATAAATTGTACTGGTGCACCCACGACTACAACCCTATCCGCGAAATCGTTGCGAGCTACATGCATGTAGATTGTAAAGGCCTCATTTAACTCTCCAACTATACGTGTTAAGTGCATAATAGTGTATCGAATGGGAGCAATTTAATCTGGCGTTATATTGTAAGCGAACCATTAATTTGGAGACCGATCTTGCTGATAGTCGAAATTACTCAAAAGTATAGAAACATTACGCGAATAGGATTATTCTGAACTGTTACAGTCGTTCTGAATAAATAATACTTCAGGCATCAGGAATGTCGTCTTGTTGATTCTGCCTTTGTGAAAGGAAAGATTTCCCTTAAGGCTCAGAGGTGCACTCTCAAGGGTGAATGCTCCTTTACCTAAAAGCTCCAGTTCCAACGTCTATCTATTGCCGTTGGAGATCGAAATGGACTTGAAATAGGATATTCGTACTTGGATGAAACACCATAGTAAAAGGATCACAAAGAACTGAAGAAGGAATTGTCAGTCTCAGTCTTTGCAGCTTTGGGGATTGAGAGATACTTAGGTAGACGGTTGAAGAATTTGATTGCGGACTTCTGAATATTTTATTCTAAAAGCATTACCTCAAATAAGTAGTTTTATCGTAACGAATTCAACCTAAAGCCTCCAGCGATGCATTGTAGCATCTGGTAACAACCGCGCTTCTTGATATATTTGTGCTACTCAGCCAGTGCAGCGCAAAATGAGACCGCGGAATAAACGTGGAGCGTTCTCAAAGTGTTCCATAGTGCTTGAAGCGCTTAAGATTGTGTGCCCTGGGCTTAATGCCCGTCGCTGCGTCTTTGAGCCGCGCCTAACAATGCGACTCTATTTTGTTTCGAGCAGACTCTCCGGACAATAATGATATCGTCGCAGATTCCATCTCGTCTCGTGACAACTAACTTGAATTTCAAAACATCTTGAGTTTATTTTTATGATGCCTCGGGAAATGGAAGTAAGTGGGATCAGTTAGCAAACTAATTCCTCTGGCTCAGTGACCTAAAACGTGTCTTGATCTCGAACACTTAGACGCTATCGCTCTGTATTCTGGGATACTTCCCACTGGTTACCGACGTGAAGCTGCTGCAAGTACTCAGTCTCGTTCTTTCAGTAGTAATTGAGACGCTCGCTAGCCCGAAAGACTTTCCACCATTCAGTCGTCTCAAGTATGCTGACTATTGCTGACGTCACAGCTCGTTCCTCCCTTATAAGAACCTGCAAAACTTAAAAAAAATATGGTTCCAACCTACAGTTGACTGTTGTGTTCGAAGCTATTGTCCTATCGGTATAGGAATGGTTCGTTACCCGTGCGTGATAATAACGGTGTGGAGGTGTTATAACAGCTTTTTTATGCGATGAAAGTAGAAAACGTTAATGCAACGTTCACAAATGACCGCTGTCACCCAGTTGGTCACCTGTGACCAACTTAGAAGAGGACTGTTGTTGTGTGTATTAGGTGGTAATAGGAGTATTA
>DWLO01001068.1:0-16351 GCA_018245335.1 Dalla quadristriga
TTACAACGAAATTCGCCTTCTTTGTTGACACAGCGTAACATGGGTCTCTTTCATTCTAATGTGTTTTTGCACCGGACTACATTGCAGAATGGTTAATTGCGTTTCCCCAACAACTCTACTACTCTACTTTTTTGAGTTAAGCCATTATATTATTAAGGGTGCGATATATCGATTCGGAAACGCTGTTGTCCATAACAGGAGCTGCAGTCGTACCTGGGCAACGTGCTGAACGAGACATTGGCGCTGCGCAGCTTCGAGAGCACGCTGCACGCGGGCATCCGCGCCGAGCTCGAGCGCCGCGAAGCCATCGAGCAGGTGAAGGCGGACCGGCTCGCGAGAGGTGATCATTTGCCTGCTGATTTAGGTCTCTGTGTCAGCATGCACTTCCTTCTGAGGTTTTTGCACTGGATTATGACATTAGTCTATTGATTTATTTTATAACAATAGACTTCGTTTTCCTATAATTTCTTCGCCCACTCTATTCAATATTTATGGAATTATTTAAAAAAAAAGCGTGCAGTTCCCGTGCAAGTTTATAAAGCGCACGCGTCGTTTTTTAACTATCGTATTACGTAAAATGCCATAATAACAACTTTAAATTAACTACTATTCAAACACAGATTTTACTCCAACACCAAATTCTCTATTCTGCTTTTTATCGTCAAAACTATAATGTCATATTTTATTGGACTCCTTTTTCAACCATTGACGGCTCTCTTCACCGCACCGCCGTCATCAGCAACCAGCATTCTATACAAAACTTCTTATACTAAATTCGATACGTTTCGTGGATGTCCCTGTAACTGCAAAAGGCTGTCATTATAACTTTGTAATAAGTTTTATTAAGTTTTAATTGCGCTTTTCCTTTTTAGAATATGAGTATAGTTTTTTATATACTCGTATAAATTGGCTTTGTGATGAGACGTTTTAAGAAGACGTATGACTAGTGGCCAGTTCGATGTTTAGTTGTCGAAATAGCTCATTCGGACACCGCTAGAGCGTTTTCGAAACAAGGCGGAGCTTACCAGTAAATCCTGCTACACTTATTTAGTATTCCTCCATTCCGTCCGTGCTTAATAATAGTGCCTTAGAAGTATTAGCTACTTTAATGCTATTATTTCAACCAATTTGATTAATGTAAAACAGTTTGAATTCTTAGGTGAATACACATTAACGGCAGCGGACGAAGCTCAAGATAAAGAGAAACGGAAAATATTCCATCAATTCCTGGCAAACAGAAAGGCTGATTTAAATGTTTGGGCCCGCACATACAGGTAAAATATGATACAATAATATTTTATGTTCTTATGCCTAGGCCGCACTTATCGCAATAATCTTGCGAGAAAACTCATCTAAGGCCTACGGCGAATGATGTTATCACGTAGCGTTTTGGCGATGTACTTGTGAAAACAAACGCAGAAAAAATTGCAAAATGGACGACGGGGTCGCTTTGTGTTTTATGGCGACAATAAAAAAATTGACAAATCTAAAAAACTAAAAAGCAAGGAAGAGGCCGTGGTGGATGATAACTATCTAAAAAATACCTAATAAATATTGTCGGCGTTGTCTTTCTCTTGTGAGATATTCGGGACTCGAGGTGTTCCCTCTCCTACCCGGGCAGTTTCCACAGGATCTAATGCACCTCGGTGTTTTAGCCCGCTTGTACAGCGTAGTTGCTGCATTTAGGTCGTCTTCAGCAACCATGAGCTAGGTTTTCTAGCGTTCTTCCTCCGAAGAGTCATTAATTTCATAGCGTAGTATACTTTAATTTGTCTATAAAATATTCCAGGGGACATGTTACGACACTGATTCTGAAGCTAGCTTTGCACGCTGAGGTGTCACTTCAGACTCTGGCGTTCCGACTGGACTACAGTGACTTTTACAAGCGAGGCGACGCCAAACTGCACGAGCCGCTGACGTACCAACACAAGCGACTTAGTGAAATTGGCCTTAACCTGGCGAAGGTAATTAACACTATTTTTCGGAGCAATCGGGAACAATAAACTTATTCTTTAACAAAGTCAAAGTTAAATTTATAATTTATTTAATTCAGTCAACACTTTCCTTACAGTAAAAACCAAACCCAACATTGATAAATTTACTACATAAATACTAACTTAATATTTAATAACACAATTAATGTTCCGACAAGGGCAAAATAATTCGTATTTTGTAAAATTACAATTGATCAAGTATGAATGACATGTATGTAGATTTTAATGAACAGCCAATTTTTAAAGGGCACTAAGTGCAGGCTGAGCTCTAAGGAAGAACGCAAGCATAGAGGCATAGAAAAACGTAAATTGCAAAACCAATCCATGACATGAACGGTATGACCTGGAGAATCTGTTGTAGCTTTTTAATTAATGTCAAAACATATAGCTGAAGTACTAATAAGTACTAGCTCGCGCGGCGAGTGTTGAAGTCGTAATTGATCGACCAGACCAATTGATTCGGTCGGAAATTAGATAAGTGACAGCTAGTGGCAACACCTCTTTGGATCGGAGGGCACGTTAAGCCGCCGGTCACGTTTGTTATCGCTAGGTTACAGTTGTTAACGCTTATCGAAGACCTTCGGGCAAAGTTTAAAAAAGTTTGCCGTTGACGTTCCACCATCCATACTGCGGCTGCTAGCAGGTTTTAGCATGTAAATAGCTGGAATTACATATTTGTTTTTTTTACTCTTTCAGAATAAATTAATGGATCGTATGAAGAAAAAGTGACACGTCACATATACGGCACCATCCGGTGCCAATATATGTATGCCATGGATAGGTTTCGTATGCGGGCGATTCAATAAAGAAACTTTTATTTGTTAACTAGCACTCAATAAACTATTTAACTAATCTACCGAATTTACACTAATTTGTTAGGTAGTGTGGTAACATTTGTAACGAAATAAGTTGCACTGTTAACTCGCTGTCGTGCTGTGTCGTGACGTGCCATAAATGTAAGTAACTTGGAATACTTTCCTAAATAAACTTTTTGTATTTATACTTAACTGATTTTTATTTCTTCTCTCAATCAGCGGAACTATCAATTTCCTGCCCATTACTGAGCACGGGTGTCCTCTCAAAATAGGAAGGATGTAGGCCTATGTCCCCTACGCTGTCCGAGTGGGGTTTGGCAGACTAAACTCACCTTTGAGAACATTAGAGGACTGTCGGCTGCAAGTCTTCCTTTTTTTAGTTAATATTCTAGCAAATATTTCAAATTTTCTTAGAATTAGTTAAACCTACTCCAAACGTTATGACCGCTCTGAATTACGCTACAGTTGAAAGATCTGCACACAACTCAGTAAAATTATTTATAAATTCTGTCGGTTTATAAACGAACAGATACTTTACCTACTCATATTAATAGTATAATGTGTTTTTATGTATTAACGGCCTCGGGGCTGAGGTGGTGCAGGTGTATGATTTTTTTAAAATTATTTCAATGTGCCTGAGGTGGTAGTAAACGCAAGGCTTTGCAATTTTTAATTTACATCAACAGGCACCTACTATATATAATTAAATTAATATAATAGTAGTAAATAAAAAACATGGACTGAAAAACTAAACAACGAAAACAAAAACTCGAATTATCTCTCCGAACTCTAGTACTTTTATGCCAGAAAGGGCGCGCGTGGTGCCCCGCTTCCACGCGTGCTTTTGCAGTCGGGGTGTCTGTTTCTTTTTAAATGATTTAATTCGTTTTTGGTGTGCTAAATCCGAAATAATACGTAAGTCATGCATACTTACGCCTTGCCGTCGACAACGAATTCTTGAAGGGGTTTCCTAACTTTCGTGATTCTTAACAAAGTATTCTTCACTCCTCACTGGACTGAATTCTCGACCATATTTATAGTTTCCTTACCTTTGCCTAGAGCGTTGAGTGGACTATTCGGAAAACCGGATCGGCACCGGACACCATAGCCTAAACAATGTTTTTTTGAATGTTTGATTGCTGTGGGCCCAACTGGCCTTTATAGTGTTACCGAATAGGGTGGTGAGTTGGAAGACAATTGTTTGTTGTTGGCGCTCTGGCGGTTACAGCATCACTGAACAGGGTGGTGAGATAGACAGTTGCTGTTGGCTCTACTAGCCTTTAAAGGATCACCGTACAGAAGAATTAGAAATAACAGATCGATATCGTAAGTAGGACAATTCCTGTCTACCATGGATCATGATATATAATACCTACTATTTTACTAATCTCTGTGCCTTAATCCATAGAGTCTTAGAGCCATTTTGTCTATTGTTTATGTTTCTCTTTGCTCTTGGTTCCGTTCCGTTGTATTTTGTTTTATTCGACGAATTAATGAAATGAAAACTTTTCGAAACCAGTTTGCTAAAACTTTTGTTACACAACTTTGTCTTGTTTTGGTTGCTAGTTATTTTTAGAGTTTAACCTTTATTAGTATTTGAAACAGCAGTAATGACATCAATAGAATTTGAAAGTTTAGACGAAGAAGTTAAGGAACTTTTACTGAATTATAAATTTAAGAAAGCGACCTTATACGAACCATGCACCTTAAAAAATATTAAAGAATGCCTAATGGGCTTAAATGAAGTATGTGTGACTTCACTACATTGTTGTTATTTATAAAATGTCGGTTAGTTTAAAGGTTTTTATTGTTTAAGGAATTCGGTCTTTTCAATATTGACTACGTTTTTAACCCCTATGGAGATATTGAAAATGAATCTTTGCGCCCAGAATCTTTAGTGAAGCTAGTGAATGCCGCTTGGACCCTGTTGTATCACCACAAGAACTTGAAAGAAAAAACAGATAGATTAGCGGAACAGAATCACATCCTTGAAAGTAACAATAAACAGCTAACGGTATGTAATGTAAACTAAAAAAAAACTGCGATAAAGTAAACGTTCAAAATATGTAATTACTTTGAATTATGATTTCATTATGTATGTTGGTTTCAGGGTGTACTTAATACATTAAAGAACAAATTGAGTGGTGAACAAAATGAATCAAGAGCATGTGTTGCATCAGCCCATAGAGTATCAGAACAATCCAATGAAGTGTTTCAAAAGTTAACAGAGACACGCACCAAGCTCAATCAGGTGCTGAAACAAAGGGATAGCACAGAAAAATGTTTAAAAAACAGAATCACAAGGCTTCAATTAGAAAATAATAAATTAATAGATAGGCTCAAAAATAAGAATGGTAAGGTTTCCTAGTGATATGGTTGTAGATCAAATTCTAAACCTGCCTGTTCAAAAAAACTAAAGAAACACTTTCATGATATTGAATGTGAAATATCAAAAGAATCTTTGCCTGGTAGCTAGATAATAATTGAATTTAATTAAAATCTATCATTATCAATACAACAATTGATCATTTGTGCACTTATAATGTGGCAGTGTATTATTTTAAATATTATCTTTAAAAATTACCAAGATAATGACCAATCACTTCATCTGCACTATGCCATTAATAGTCCCCTCATTATTGATTTACCCTAATTTGTTTGATTAGCCCCTACTGTAACAAGTAATTAACCCTATCAGAATTGCAGCTATTTGGGGAGCTGAAAGATAATCAACCCAATAGTTTAATCTAACCACAATCAATAATCAATACTATTATGTAAAACATTGTCTATTCAAGATAGATCATTAAATGAATTGTGTTTGTATCTTTGTGATAGCTTATTGTTTGCGCTCCAATATCTTCAAAAATATAAATTACCACTTGAAAAATATCATTATTGTTATAGGTACTTATACACCGTGCTCAGAAGTATGTGACTCAAGTTTATTGCAACTCAAAGAGCGGGAGAGAAAGCAGCGTTCAGTGATCACCCAGCTGCAGGCCAATAACCAAGACCTGCTTCGAGAACTACTAGGTCTAAAAGAGGAGCTGGTTCTAGCAGGTCTTACTGAAATGGAATTAAATAAAAATTGCTGACACCCATTAGTGTGCATGAAAGATTGAGGAAGATTATAAGTTGCGTATTAATCAAATGCCAAAACGGGAAAAGAAAATAATTTCATTTAAATGAATAGGTACCATAGAATTGCCTTCAATTGCATCACAGTGCCTTTACTCTTTACTAAGTAATGAGGATCTTCACAACATGTTTGTTAATCTTATTTGTTATATTAATAATTAATTTAGATTTCACTGACAAGTACTTATAAACAGTTACCAATTGTTATTGTATTAAGTAACATAATGTGATTTGTACCAGTATTCTTATTTTTAATTATTTATTACTTGATTGTTACTGATAATGTTATCTCGTTCCTAGGGCAACATAAGCAGCTAATTATTTAATCTTTCCAGTGTTGATCTTTTACGACTATGAAACATTTTTAGATTAGTAATGTGTTTTTGAAATAATGACTGACACTATTTGGGTTAACTAACTACTTAATGCCCAATGACTGTTTAATTGTTGTTAATTACTTGATAAATAACAAAATGAAAAATGTTGACGATGATGTCTCAATTATATTTTTATTTTTAATCATTTTAAATGAATAAACTGAGCATTTGAAAATATTTGTTTTCTTTTTGATTCAATATCTATATAGTGTCCATATTGTATTTGTATGTATGTGCCCATTTATGTTGGGTATACGTATATCTATTAATCGAGTCAGCCGTGCGTCTTGTGTGAATCGTACGTAACGAATGGTTAGGGTTAAGAGTTTGACTAATATGAGTTTGCTATAAACGATAGAGCGCTTCTATCGTACGTACCGCACGGTAAAAACGATAGCTGCTCGCGCTCTAAAACGCTCTGCTAATAACACCTTATTTTATTGTATTTTTATGTAGCAGACTTAACTGCATCCTCGTTCGCTATCTTAGTCCTATATATATAATATGGATCAGACCCGCGACACTCCATAAAAACGAATTTTTTAGGTACTATACATTTTGACGACTTCGTCCCGGGTTCGATCCTCGCCCGGGGCAGACATTTATTTGGCAGATAATCGATTGTAGATGGGCCTTGTGTGTTAAATTGTATTGTTTTCTGTGTCTGCCACCCGCAATAGAGAATCCTAGGTGTAAGCGTTTATTAATGCCCGTACTCGAGCGTCAGACTGTCCAGTCCACTCACTTGTCAGCTATAACCTGTATACAGATCGCCCTATGAATGCCAGGGGGGTTAGTTTGTTATTTCAATCGTGTGCCAATAGCCTGTCAACGGCAGCTTTTTAGGCCTTTCCAGGCGGAGCTGTGCAAACAGAACCCATTAATTAGTCAAGTTTCTATAATGAAATTTAAAATAAGGCTTTGTTATTCTGTAATCGGTTCGAAAGGCAGAATTGATTAGTTTCTATTACTTGGTCATTATGTTATTTTTTAGATACAAGGAAACCGAATTACAGTGATTTCTTATAGTAATGGGTTACTAAGTATTTAATTACTTAAGTTAAAAAGGGCCTAATGACCATACTACAACGATACCAAGGCGATAGAAATAGCAGACTGTCATTGATATGCAAAAGAAACAGGGTGGGAGATAGAACAGATCCTTGGGGTACACCGGCGTTGACGGGTTGTGGAGCAGTTAAAATATCTGGGACATATTGTGACCGGTAGTCTAAGTGACGATGTCGATATCGAGCGTGAGTGGAGAGCGCTGGCTATCCGGTGTAACATACTGGCGCGCCGGTTTGCTCGGTGCTCCGTGAGTGATAAAGTCACCCTTTTCAAAGCGTACTGCATGAGCTTTACACGTGTGAATTATGGAAAAAGTACTCCAAGAAGTCCTTTAACACTATCAGAGTACAGTAAAACGATGCCTTACGTATTTTGTTAAAATGCCGCTGCATTGCAGCGCGTCGGCTATGTTTGCCGAGGCACTGGCGACATGTCCATAAAACCTCCAACAAACGTACATAAACCTATGTAATTTTAATATAGGTACTTAATATGAAATGATACTTAAAGGTAACCTATTTTTTTTGTAATTTGCTATTGGTCATATTTTGCCTAAAATAAATATTTATTTATTTATTTGCTCACATTAGATCTGAAGGAGCGAGCAACATCTATGTAATAGTTACCTTAAATACATACATACATTGCCTGAAAGTTTTCCGTAATAAGTATTCTCAGAGGCGTGTAAAATCCGCACTTGGCCAGGCTTGATTTAAAACAGACCCACACCTGTGACCAGAATTTTATATGCGTTGTCCAATTATGTCTCAAGCTCATTTATATATCTTTGCACATAATTTCGTTTTTGTTACTCTATTCTTATTTTGACCACAACTGCACAAAAATGCAACGTTGGCATAGATGTTCAAGGCACTTCAAGCGGTTCCAGTTACTTTACCAATAGTACTTATCGAGACAGCATTATATCGTTAACAGTTTGTTTAGTGAAGTTTGGGCAGAAAACGTCAACAGAATTAATTACGAATTATTATCGCCAAGGCTCTCAGTGGGTACTTATGTATGTGCGCGGGCGCCACCACTTGCCTGTGAATCACAGTACAGTAGCTATAATATCCTCCATCACTAGTCAGTCAACCGCGAGTCTGCGCGCGCGCGTTTGTTTCAATTAAAACTACCGTGTTATCGCAAAATTGTTTCTACAAATGTGATAAGATCGTTACATCACTAGATGATAAGGAATATCAAGGACCGTTTTGTCTTACTAGTGGACGTATTATCGCGGCAATTGAAATTAGACGGCTGAGTATAAATGAAGTGTAAATACGTTGTTATTGGCTAGTGAAAATTGTGTAACTGTTTGTCGGATGTCGCGCTACGCACCATGGGGACGGCGAAGAGACTTAAGATAACTGTGGTCGGAGATGGTATGGTCGGCAAAACGTGTCTTCTCTACGTGTATACGAGAAATGAGTTTCCAAAGGAGTACGTGCCAACTGTGTAAGTAAGCTGTTATGCTTAATAGTATACATTATGGTAATGGGGCTATAGGTTCCTAAGTTAAAGATGAGGTTGCAGTGATGCTACTATAGGTCAGTAGGTCGGTCGGTTTATGACTCGTACGTAGCTAAATTAGCAGGTTGATGCGGTAAAGATGTTATCTCATAATGGTCGAGATGTACCTACTTATTACTTTTTGCAACAATACACCACCTTGTTTGACCACAAGACTGACATGGGAAACTTAAAACCCTTAAGTACCTATATCACCGTGGTTATAGCGACACTTACTTTTTATGACTTCACTTGAATAAGTAACGTACTACTTAGGTACTTTATCAGAACATTTCAATGAATCATTAGGTGCCTAAAGGTGTTGGGTGTGCTACCTCGATACCTATATAGGCACTGAGAGTTTCTAGACTAACTTAAAATATTTAATAATTTCTAAATAGATAAGATGGATAAGGAGTTTTTCGCACTTATCAATGCCCATTTATGTCGTTGAAATAAGCCATAATGCTATATGAGATACATCTCGCCCGCGGAAGCCTGACTTACAACTTGTAGACTTATAAGTACAATTTTCTTCTTTCGAGTTATATCAAAGAATGTGTATCTATTGTAGGACAAAAGTCACAATAGGATATAATGTATGTGACACTGGACCAAAGCAATAACATTCAGGTTAGTTAAACGCTACTGCGATACTGCTCTTCGTCTGACAGGAGCTTTATAGTTATCAAAAGATTCTCCTTTCTATCGGTTCCGAAAACAATTTTGTTATATGAAGTATTATTGTGTTGTTAATTATTACGAGGGGATTTTCATGTATAAATGCGCTCCGCTGACGTCATCAATCCTTAGGAATTACATTTGATAAGTTTGATGCTCAGAAATCGCAGAATACACCTAACCGGTTTTACGTCGATGCAAACAAACATTTGACAGACATACCTACCTAGAGAGCTAGAGTCATGTTTAGAAGTAGTTTGCATGAATTTTGTGGAAGCATCGATGATGATCGATTCCGTCTGACGTCATTTATTGTCCACATATACACAAATGACGTATAGCGTAGATGACTAATTTCCCCGTTAGGAATAGGTACGTAATATCATAAACTAATATTTGTACATATTCAAAGCATTGAATGCTCTTTGCTACAGTTTTTATATTAATTTCCATTTACCGAGTTTTTTCTTTTACTTTCTTCTGCTTATGTAGGTACCTACTAATAAAATAATTGGTAAGCGAACTGCTTGAATTCATAACATAATAGTAGGTACGTATCTAAATACTGGTAAATACGCAGGACAGGACAAAAGTAAAGTTTGGGTATAAAAATTAATGTGAACTGTTTAGTTTTGGGGAAATTCTAAAATCGATCTAACGTAACAGGAGTTTACAAATTCCATAATATGTTATGCGCATGGTATGGTATGGTAAAATCGCATTCTTCAACAATTGTTTCGGTCGGAAACATGAGAATGCCGAATGCCGAATGCCGAATGAACACTTATATAATTTTAAGCGACCACCTCAGTCCTCCGGTGTAGCAACGCATATTTGACGTTGTGAGATTACTGACTGGACTACTAGTAGGTACTAATATACCAAGAACATTCTTATTAACACCTAGTAATAACTAGACGTACTAACTATATAACTAGCAGTCCCTCGCACAGTCCTTTCGAGGGTTGTCACAGATATCAATGAGTGGCTATTCTAAACACATGAAAAAAATGTGCATTTGTATTCACTGATGAATAAACATACTCAACACTTCTACAGGCGATAGGATAGATGTTTGATACTCTTTCACGCAAAAACTACTGAACAGATTCTTATGATTTGGAGTTTAGCTTGTTTAAACTGTGGAAAAACACATCTGCTTTTTTTTCAAAAGTCATCCCTCAGAGGATGAATTTGGGATAAAATATTGTTTCCAATATATCATTTTACGCGGGCGAAGTCTGGTGATTTATAAAATGATAGCTGCACTATAATCAGTCGTACAGCTCGCAAAGTTTATCATTGATGGGACCCTCAAAATGAATTGACTGTCTATTTCCGTTAGCAAATGTCGGCAGTTGATATAATTGTACGGGCAGGCACAGTGCGCAGAGGTAGCTATGCGAAGTGCACTATTTATAAAGTCAAATACTTACGTGTCGCGCGCGGCATTGTTGTATTGTGTACGCACATTGTTTCCTCCTCGCACTTGGCCAAGTTGACGCACGCCCACTGCCGGCGACTTCCTCGCAAACCATGCCTCTGGTAAACGCGGGGATACGCTCGTTTGCAGTCAACCAACGATCCTCATATTATATTCCAAGGACGGTTAGGTATAAGGTTGACAACAAATAAAATTAACTGAACGATAACGGTGTTTGCTTTTGTTATTAAATACGAGAACTACGAGTAGGTACTTACAAGTAAGGGGAGAAGCGGAAAAAAGACGAGAAATCTTGTGTATAAATAGGTAGGTATCTCTCATGATCGTCATCGTCAGAAGCCTGTAATCCACTGCTGAACTAACGGCCTCTCCCAAAAATGGGAGGATTTTCCCATAACCACCACGCTGGGCAAGCGGGTTGGTGATCGCATTAGATAGTAGTTGGTCGTCGCATCGTACGAGACCCGCGGGAAGAGGAGGGGTGGTGACAATTGTATTCTGTTCTACCGTCACGCCAACACATTTTGCTGCGAGAGTAACGCACGCCACACTGACTACGCATTTAAAAAACTGAAAATTATCTACTTTCAGCATATGGAACTCCGTGGATAAAACTAGGAATCCTCAGTGGTAAGGAGACTCGTGCCTTGCAGTGGGCCACTGCCTACAGTGGCCCACTGCATACTTGGCTGGTACCTATACCAGCCAAGTATTTTATTGAATAAGTTATGACTGTCTGAATTACTTACTTACATCACTAATTACTGTCAACTCCGTGGCGCGATTTCATTAATTGACAAGCTGTTAACCCCGGTTTCGATTCTCGTCCGAATTATTTCTGCTGTGGGGCTGATATTGGTTTGGCAGATAGATGTTTGTTCTCAGGTCTTGGTGTTTCCTGTGTGTGCCCTCTGTGTACGTGAGTGATTTTTTTTTCTTTTTGGCAGATTCGACAACTATGTTGGGCACATCACAGTAGACGGAGAAGAAGTAGAAATGGCGCTATGGGACACTGCTGGGCAGGAAGATTATGAGCGACTGAGGCCGTTGTCCTACACTAATGTGAGAAAGCTAAAATATTGAATAATAAGGACGCTTACACATACACATATTGAATAATAAATAAAGAAAAAAAAGAAAAGTTGGCGATTTAAGTAGGAAAGTGTTTAGCACCGCTTCAGTATTTATTTTCGCGTCTCTACATCCCCCTCTAATGACATGTATGTGTGCGCGCAATGTTATTAATTATTTACTATACAAAAATATATTTAAAGTAAATGATGTAGGTATATGTTAATATTAAAATACAAAACACCCTATATTCATAAATATAATATAATATTCATCATCATCACTATCAGTTATTCTTTTCAGACGAATTGTTTTCTGGTTTGTTACTCGATCGGCAGTCGTTCCTCCTACGATAATGTTATCCTTAAATGGTACCCAGAATTGAAGCATTTTAGTTCTCCTGTACCTATTGTATTAGTAGGTAAGTACTAAATTTATTTAAATCTTAAATTTTAAGTTTAACACTACCACCGCACGATGCGTCGGTGTATTGCAATACTCCACGCCGCCGCCGGCGCCTCCGCCATATGCCATGTGTGCTGCGTTAAATACCAGTATGTTACTTATGTACGTCGCTTCACAAAAAGCGCTTTATTCAAATGTGTGAACTTTTGCGAGGCGGTATTTTGTCCCTTGAAAGCAAGAATAAGCGGATAAAGGTGGGAGTCAATCCGGAAGGGAACATCTACAACACCAGATAAATTTTTCCATGACATCGAAATTATTACAAGAGGGAAGGTTAATAAGGTTAAGAGGCTCACGAATTCGTGAACCAAAGCAACTGTCATTCCGGTACGAATCAAGCCTGCAACCCAGTCGACTGGTTGGTCAAGTCCAGTGTGGCGAACTAGTCATGTTCGTGTCCTCAGTCAGTCGTGTCTTCAGTCCTAACTCCAAGTCAGAGGTGGTTCAGTAAAGCGCACAATCTCCGTGTAGGAGGCTGAAATTTTAAGAACTCGGAGTTTAGAGTTATCCCTTGCATATTTTTTTATTTTATTTATCAAGGCTCCCCAGCGCATGATATACAAGTTATAAATAGTACCTACACATTATAAATAGAGTTCGTGTACCCACCCATGACCCAATGTATGAACCCATGTATGATCTTCATTCAACCCATCGTGAAGTCAAAGCTCTTGTAGGCAGGCACCTACTTAATTAGACAGTTATTACAATGTATCTTTACCTGGTATACCTAGCTACTTTGTTAATTTTCTACAATTTTATTAGTGGATTGTGGAAATATCTATAGGGAAAAACATGTTCGAATGTGGTTTTAATGTTAAGCGTAGATTGTAGACTTTATGTTCAACTCGGCTTGCGGAAAATAAAATTTCCCATCAGAGCTTGTTTTCTGTATTAGGTACTAATTACTTACCTACCCTTTAAACGAGGTAAGTACACCACCTGCTAGCATAGCGTTCGATAATGTTTTTGGGTTTTTCAGCTACGAAAGCGGATTTAAGATCATCGGGTGAAGCAGTTATTACAACACAGGAAGGAAAAAAATTAAAAAGAAAAATAAGGTGAGAAAATACGCTTTATTATAAAAAACCTACACACCTACATCCTCGTGCTACCACCAGTGGTAGTTCGCAGTGGTAGTCTCAAGAAACGCCTATTAGTTTAAGAAAAAAAGCGTTCAGTTCGTATTGTTCTACCTTCCGATTATCGACAGCTAGGTCTATGCCGAATATTTTTTTTAAGTGGGACAGTTAGGAGAAATTCAAAACCATAACAGATATTATGTATGTACCAGTACATGTAAAATAAAATATAAACAAAACTATTAGGTATAGGAATCTAAGGTTGTTACGTCTCAAGATTTTGTCATAAAATTATTTGGTCAAGCGTATTCAATGAAATTTAATTTAAAAAAATTGTAATATTAGGCTCATTTTCGTTTATAAATCAATTCGTCGTCGAATCAAACCGGTTTTCAGAAGCCTCTATATCTACTACCTATGTATATTATGTCACTTACAAGCTCAGAGGGCCAATAATAGATAAAACAGCTCTGAAAAATTCCAACGAGAGCCCTCAATTTTCCCTGTAAAGTCAAATTCTGAGATAAAGAGAGGCATATTTTAATGTTCAAAGAAGGTTCAAAGCTAATATGGCTAATTGCTACCACTTAGTTGTAGATGCAATACCGAGTTACCTGAATCGGCATAATGCGAAATTTAACTTAACTATAATTAACTAAAGAATGGGCCGTTGTGATGTGAAAATGAGATATTAACAGAACAGCAGTTTGGCGGGCTGGCGTCGGCAGCTGCGTTATCAGCTTCATTATCGTCGCTGGTGATAAGCCGGCAAGTGTGATACTGCCCGAGGGAAACAGTTTTATGATCGTTTTAATTTCTAAATAACAATAACGTCTGCTTTATAACAATTTGGTACTTTTAAACAATTCCTAGTGTACCTTTTGTAATTAATTCTATTATATTTTTCTAGATATTTTTACATAACGCACTTTCACTTTATTTTATGGCATAAAATGCAAATCTTCAACATACTTATTTTAACATACTTATTTTATTTATTTATAGATGTATGGATGTTGAGGGTAATATGTACATGGGCTTTATGTACAAGTATATTTATTTACACCAAATTATCCAAATTAAATCTATATAAAAGTATGAACAGAATATAAACATGAAGAGGTGATAACGAACAAATTTAATGACGGAGTAATTTCCAGTGTCAAAGTATTGACATATGATGACGTGTTCCAAATAAGAATATAATTAAATACTTAAAGGAGTCTACATGTTAATAAATATCAATCGGCTGGTGTGTCATAAATATAAAATATGAATTGTAGTGTTGCGTGTCCATTGTAATAAAATATAATAAATATACATTATGTGATGTTATAATGTGGGTATGTAAGTGAGTTACCCACATCTGTCAACATTATAAAACGCGAATGATATAAAACTAATTTGGTATTTTTTCGTGTGACATAAACCCCAAAACTAGGTTAAGGGAAGTACTGATAAATCAAGGGCCATGACCGTTGACAAAACAGAAAATTTAAAATTAATAAGTAATTAACGCATTTACATAACATCCCAAAATAATGTAACACGTAAAAAGAGTAATGTAGAATTTTCTCAAGTTAACAATAGTGTTCTTAGTTTAAAATAGTATTCTTTCAAATATAGGACATGCAGTTTGTTTTGATACAGTAAAATGGACTCCGCAAACCAGATAAATAATTTACATCGGAAAGATAAATACGAAGATAGTTGGATCCGCATACGAGAATTAGTGTATTTCCGAACATAACTCGCCATAAACGATCGCGGGCGTACACGAAACGCAACAAAAATCTGCTACAAAATATCCCAAGTCGACAGCATAACGTAAAGCAGATAACGAAATTCTAAACTGGAATTCGCAAACTTTAAAAAAGGCATTCCGAATCGCCATACACAGCGCGGTAATAAAATAAAATAAAAATGCAAATGTTATACAGTTGGCAGCCCTGTTCCGATTCGAAGAGATAGAGGGAAGGTTGGTAGTGGCCGGAATAATATTTCGGCTCACAAAACGACTCCAAGTTTTAATAGTGTACCGTCATGTTTATGTTATGGGCAGCGGAATCGAAAGAGTGGCCCCCGAGACCCGTGATATAAGGCATTCGGCGTTAAAAGGTGCGAGTCTTTCTGAACGGGCAGTGTTATTCACGTGGAACGGAATAGGATTTATTGTTTACGATAAGAACGTTCAGTGTTTGTGCAGTGGACGTGTCCCATAAGTATTACAGACCCACGGCTGGGCAAGGGTGTGAAGGGTCTTAGAGTGAGAAGGTTTTAGCAGTAACACACCCACTCGCGTGGCCCCTTGTGTTGGCAGACCTCTGACTTTGAGCGTATTATGGGGAAGTATGAGGCTTGCTTTTGTTATTTGTTTGCTTAAAGAAATTGATGTTTTGATTGTTTTGAACGCCACACGTTTGAAAACCGTCCACCTGTTTTGCGTCTCTTTGGCTTGCTGAAATGATTATTTCCGTCAGCGTTTCCTTGGCATGCGGAATAATTCTTTCTTTCAGCGTCACTTTGGCATGCTGTAATGATTCTTTCTGTCAGCGTCACTTGGGCATGTTGTAATGATTGTTTCCGTCAGCGTCACTTGGGCATGCTGTAATGATTCTTTCTGTCAGCGTCACTTTGGCATGCTGTAATGATTCTTTCTGTCAGCGTCACTTTGGCATGCTGTAATGATTCTTTCTGT
>DWLO01001069.1:0-16350 GCA_018245335.1 Dalla quadristriga
GTATTGTTGAAAAACAATTATTCCTCGGCAGAATTGGGTGTGGCGTCGTACCCCCCCAGACACACCGTATATAGGTGCTCCCACCAACAATACTCATTTATTCATATATAAATACTAGCTGTTACCCGCTAAAAATTTATGTTAACATGAATTTGATTCTGAATTATAATAAAAAAAAACATGCGCGTATTTTGAATACAATGTTCTGTAAAAATTTCAAAAAGATCGTTAAAGAACTTTATGAGATAAGCGATTTTGAACAAACAAATTTTTCTATATATATAGATTCATATACTTAGATGTAGATACACATTCATACAGAAAATGTAAGCTTTCAGAAATATTCACACTTTACATTCACCTTGTGGAATCTGTACTTGCACTCTTGACGCCTCGGTCACACGCGATTTGAATACAAATGTTAATATTACCATTATTTATTCTGCCCTTCTTGACTTGGCACTTACCTCAAGAGCTGCTTCGGCTTCCTAAACCATAATTTCCTTGTAAATATAATAATATTGACGTAAGCAAAAATTTCCTCCCTCAACCTTTTTGAGTCCATTAGTGGCGATTTACGTGGATTCTTTTGTCTCATTCTTGTGGCTGTTAAATGCTTTACTTTTTATTATAGAAGCATAGGAAAACATACTTCGTACCATATTTCGTACATTTCTTAACGTATTTATATTACATTTTTCACTCCTACCATAATAATATACTAGTGATCTTTGGTTATACTTGGTATTAGTTTTTTAGTAGTGTTATTATTTTTATTTAAAATATACTAAGTATAGGCCGGCCCCCTATGTATGTCCTGTATATGTATTTCCTGTGTGTCAGATTGCTTCTAATTTAGGATCTATTTTAATCCCCCAAATAAAAGAGGTCCGTTATAAATATGTCTGTATGTCTGTCTGTGACTTCCAAACGGATGCCCCGATTTCAATGGGCCTTTTTTATTTAATAGCTAATAAGGAAACTGAGGAATCGACTAACTCAAATTATGGAAGTCACATCTGACGAGTCTTACACAAGACTATAGTCCCAGCTGTAAGCAATCGCACATGTGTTTTCTTGAAAATTTTAAAAAATATTTTCAGAGCGTACCACACAAACTGTTCTACTTCAGAATTGATGCAATGAACGAGGAACCCTGTAAGTACAGTTAATTCTGTACAGCTGCAGTTTATATACTTAGTTTTTGTAACATACATTTTGTATGTAGTACATACCAGGGGCGCAGGCTTTCAGAAAACCCCCCGGGTGGGGGGCTCATTTCGACGCCTTCGCCGAACAGTAGGTGGTAGAGCCTGTATGCGGTTAGCCGGGGGCGGTACCGCCTCCACACCCATTTCTGCATACATTTTAGAAAATAATAATATTAAGAAATATTTATTGCACGTATTAAAATCCACTGCGGTTTAAAAGCAGCACTTATCGAAAGTGACCATAATTAAATATTAATTATTATCCTTATATTATTATTACCTGGACCTTTAAGCCGTAAGCCCATAAATTAAGAATGCTATTCCATATTAGGTCACTTTCCAGATGAATCATTGACAGCAATACTTATCAGGTACAACGTAGAATATACCAATTATATTATTCAAGATATACTAATACTGGCGTTTTGCCGTGTAACCATTGCACCCATGTATCTACTTCATAAAAAGATAAATAAATGAAAATAGGAGAAAAAAATAAGTTTAGATATATCAATGTTTATGTACCTTATATGTTTCGTATTGTCACTCTTGTAATGTAATAAATATGACAACGAAATGTGTGCGTCGGCCGGAATCACGAGCCTAACATTAATAATATGTGGTGCCCGAAAAAGCAATTTGCTTTGAGTAGGTAGATATATTATATGGAACCGGGAAAAATATTAATCTTTTACCCTAGCCTGTAGTTTTTTTTGTGGTTTATATTCGCAGTGTAGCGTCTGAGCGTTGAGCCCATATTTATTTGTCATGTCCAATCAGTCATCATTTGATATCTCCGTAACAGTTATCTAGAGATTGATCTTAGAATCACGTACCTACTTACCCTGAATATTATTAGTCAAAAAATAATAATATAAAAATATTTAAAAATACCGACTTCATATAAAATTCAAATAATATAAAATTCAAATATTTAACCAGTTCAAGAAAGGAGGAGGTCATATCGATTCGACTGTATTTTGTTTTGAAGTCGTTATCTTTAATATTTTCATATTATTATTTTTGTTTGTAATTTTTGTATATATCTCGTCAAGACGAATCACATTAGTCCAAACATGAGATATGTTCTGTACACCGCTGAGGAGTACCCCTCGACTGGCTTCCGGTGAAATCAGCAGATCAGCTGCAGGCCACCATATTATTGTATTATCATCTCAAATACGTCTAAGTGCCAAGTTTCATTATTCATTTTAATTAAAATCGGTTAACAATAGCCGAAGATATTGCGTTACATAACTCAAAAAAATATAAACAGCCGAATTGATAACCTACTCCTTTATTAAAGTCAATAAAAATCAGGACGACTGAAATATATTTGACCACTGAGCTGAAGCTATAGTCGTGTCATATTTTTGGTTATTATTGATATAGTGGAAAGTTAAAAAGTAATCATTGAGGCATTGTTTAATTGACATGTCTTTAGTGGGTTCTAGACTGGTTTATTCAAGTTTTGCTGGAATGTTGATATTTATAACGTCCAAGAAGTAGGATCCCCTCGCAGCCGCTGTACATTTGTGGCCCATGTACTGCTTCTCGTTTTTGTCGCAAAGCCCCATGGAGTACATGAAGTAGTCCTGACATTTTCGTGCTTGAAACATATTTTTGAAAGATTTCACAAAATAGATGTAGGAGCTGCTGTGTTCACAAACACCTGAAATATACATGTTTCTTTGAGATACTTAAATATACATAGACATGACATCTTGACTTTGCTGTTTGCATCATACGTTGAGGTAAATTCGCTAACTTAACTCAATCTGTCTGTTTTGCGGATACGCTGCCCTGTAGTATTGCCCTGAAGAGATCGCTTATTAGCGCTTTGTCATCAAGGCTGCGTTTTCTTTGCCATGTTCTCTATTGCCGTAAACTGTGTATTTTTTGTTTTGCGTTCAAATAAAGTGTGAATTGTCAGTAAAATAGCGAGTATTACCTAACATTGATGACGGGCATAAAGCTGGCTGGTACATGCCCCCACCGGGGTAAAAGTCGGCATGGCCTGCTGGTTTACATATCCCCAGTATTCCAACACTAGTGTGAATGATATCGACGAATGCTGCTGAATTATTCGTTATTCCTGGGAAGGTCTTGGGCAATTCGAAGAAAGGACGGGCTGGATCTAAGCCTAAAATACATGAATGATATAATATACAATTTATTGTACTTATGTTTACGCTGGTTTATGTTTTCAAAGTTCTAGTTATTCAAGCTCGCAGCTTACGTTTAGGAAACTTCGATACCGTGGTTCAGGATATTCGTAGCACCATTGTTGTTGAGTAATGGGAAGTCACTACATTTTATTTAATGTTACGAGATTAGCAAACGGGCCTGCAGTCCCACCAACCACTGCCGCGCCGCTCATGGACATCTGTGAGAAACCTCGAATAGTACGAGGGGCTGCTAGTTAATTAGTCCTATTATTAGTATATGTGTTAATAGAAATATTATTTAGTATTTGTTAGCATAAGGACTGTGGGATATTGGACTGTCAGTGTAAGTAAGTCGTTAGTAAATATTAGTAATCGTCCAGTAAGTAATCGTTAGTATTTGTCCTATTAAAAGCTGTTCACAGATGCATTGCTATCCCTGAAGTAGTGCTTGCCTCTTGTATAAGTGTAACTGGCATCCTCACCTTTCTGACCACAACAAAATTGTTGAGAAACAATGATGACGGTGGTACCGCCCCGAGCGAACCGTTTACCAACAGGTTTTACCGCCTTTGAACCCCTCGCTCACACTGTAGGTTGATGTTTCCGCAATCTATGCTTATGTGATAAGCGCCTGGGTGCTTCGGGACCACTATTTACGGTGAGTGTACGTATGAGAGAATTTAACTCCCAACCTCGCGTGATGATAAAAGTTTGTCAAGCCTGTAGGATTCACAAGCCAATGCCATGAATTATCGGTGATAGCCGTCATGACCCCACGAACAGTTTGGGCCTAAAGCATGCAGTGACTGTGTGTGCTAATGCTATGGCAAAAATCCTACCTGTTACTCGAGAAACTAGAAAATTGTTTTCTTTAAGTTTGGCACCAGCAAGTCCAACGACATGTGCCCCAAGGCTGTGACCAATAAGGTGAATTTTTGACTTATCTACTTTGTACAGATAAGCAAATTTTTTCACGAAGTCTTTGAGCTGGAAACAAAATGAAATATTTATGAGTTACAATATAATTTACAATCAGACGACTAGTCGCTGGATTTAAGGCCAGCGTCTCATTGGTGGCCCTTTGGTGTTGCTAGTGTTCATATTGGTAGAGCCTGTATTGGTGCTGCCGGAGCGGTACCACAGCAACACCCATTTCTGCCATAGCGTATCTATAATTAATAAAGTATATTACAATGTTATACACTGACAATATTAGTACAACACTTAGTGGTAGAATAAACGCGCCGTTAAATATTATGACAATCCTTGTAAATATTATTCAACACTAACAACCTATGTATATTTGATGTCTTGTATTTATATTTGAAAATTTCAAGTATTCACGTCATAATGAATTAATTATATCATATATTATCTACTCTTTAACAAAAAACTTAAATTTAAATTGAAATTTAATTTAAATTCTGTAGCTGTTAACCGTTGTCGGCTCACTCATACTTATACAATTGAGGTGACTCTTACTGACGGTTACCTACTCTTCAGAATTAGCAACGCACCTGCGATCGTTTTTGAATAGGAATGTGATCATTTTCGAGGTTGTTTTGGGGTGTCCATGGTCTGTATACCATACTGCTACTTGCTACTGTCATGCAATAAAAAAATTATGTGGCTCACCTTTTCTCCGACTTTTAATGTCATATAAGCGGAGCAAACGTAGCAATTGTTCTCCATGCCACTCCAGTCCATAATTACGACGTTGTGGTTTCTATTCAAGTCTGTTAAAATTGCGTTTTTTATTAACTGTGTACTATCAACGTCGCGATGACCCGTCCATCCATGGGTCACAATTACTAATGGTGCATCCCGTATATAGCTTGTGCTATTTTTAACAGATGGGAAAATTTGTTCCGGCTTGTTGATTGTTTTTCTGGAATGTGTTCAAATTTGAAGGTACAACTCGGGGAGGGGATTTTCTAGAGTCGAATCTGTATGCGATTCGATCGTTGCCACAATTCTGCTTAAAGATTTCGTCACCGACACAAATAATACACAAATTGGTCGGAATCGTGTGGAGCTTTGCGCTGGTACAAAAAGCAGAGTATTTAGGTTCCTATTTAAAAAAAAACTTTGTTAATGCAAGCCGATTGTCCCTTCCTTCAGTACAGTCCAGTTAGGACTTTTTGTAACTGATGCTAACTGGACGGTTACTTATTAATACTAACTGGACTAAATTACTAATGCCTAACTAACAACCAACTTACTAGTGGCTAATTTAAGATCACTTTCCGCACTTTACTATTATGGTTGCACAGGAAATAGTAGCTGTAGTAGGTATTTGTCTCGTGGTCGGTGCAATTTTCTCAGCATGTTTTTCTTTATCGTTAATTAATACAAGCAGTGTATAATTAATACAACATTGAAAAGTCAGATGTGCGTTGCGGCGGATTTGAACATCACACTCCTTATGTTTGAGTGCTGCGATTAGCTGCAACCCACGGTCTGCGGAATACCGCAGATCGAATTTGTTAAGCAGAATTTAGTATCGGTTCAGTTTGATAGTGATCAAACTGAAATCGACCTAACTGTCCTAAGCCCTCTCACACCTTTTAACTATAGACGCGTAACGCTTCGTTAATTTAAAACATTATTTCGGTTATAAGTATATTTAGTCAGTTTCCGAACCTGGTGTAAAGCCAATATGTGGGTTCCCCATCTAGCTTCACTTTCAAGTGTTTTAGTTCAAGCCTCGACTGGTCAGAAATGGTTAAGTTGACATAGTGAGGTTTTCCTTTGCTGTCGGCGAACACAACCCATTCCGTGCCATATGTGTCACTTTTCCAATTCTGCGTCCTGGCTTGGGAGACTGAAAATTCAAATGGATAAAATTAAACTGTAGGATCTACGTAACATACCTACTTATATGAAAATTCTTCTGCTATTGTAGGTATTTTCTTTCAACCCAGGCGCAATATAATCTTTTGTTCTCGTCCCGAAGCGAGTCGTTCACCAGCTGGAGAGGTCTTAATGTTTAATATACGTACTTAAAATTCGAGGAAAAAATTGTTTTCAGTTATAACTTTCTTCATTGTCTTTACACTAATGTTGTGAGAAGTGTAGAGTCATTGAACACAGTCTTCATAATTTTAATTGAGTAGCCGTTTAAGTGGAAGTGAAATTACTTATTAGCTTTTTTTTAAAGGATATGTTTAGATTGTAATTTATGTAGGGCGCGTTTGTGCTTCATAATTTTATTTTATTTATTCAAACTTATATTTACAACATTGTACAATTAAATCTCTACTTATCTTATTCTACTTATCCTTAAGATAAATTGAATATTTATTATGTTCATTGAAAATTGCAATGCAAGGTAATATTTGAGAGGGTTAGAGGTATTTCTTACAGTTCTAGGGCGTTGTAGTTTTAGGGTAAGAGTATTATGAAAACATTTGCAGTGTGGTAGGTTGCATATTCGGAATTGTACGTAATAACAATACAAATAATTAATTAAAAAAATATATAACACCTAATCGAAACCATGTAAACATTATATGTACTTAATAATAAAATAAAAATTATTTATTTCAGGCAATGTTTGGCCCATAGTGTTAGTAACAACTTAAAGACTATGTTAGTATTATACATTTAATATGAATTTAAAGTTAACAACAACTTAAACACCACTAATATAATTTACTCTATTATTACATAATATAATAAGAACAAATCAACATTTATACACAGTCAATTAAAAAATCCAAATGTACGAGTAATATACACCACAACACCACTTATACTTCTATACAAATATAAATGTTTTTTTTTCCATTATATTTACTCAACAACAAAAACAATTAATAAAAATACTTGCGGTATAATGCCAGGAAAATGATAACAGCCCCAGTTGACATGCCAGTAAAGTGTCTCGGATATTTTCTATCGGTACTTTAACATACCTGGCAAGGTATTTTGTAATCGCCGTAAAATTATAGTAGCTAATTGCTATTTTGTACAAATCAAAGTTTGAAATTTGTAATTATTTCCAGGTTGATGAATATTTCAGTCATTAGGAAGAATACATTTAATGATTTTTCTACTCTATACGCTACTTAAATACGGAGCACCCGCGACTTTGGTCTATTTTTGCCAAATAAAAAATAAATGGTGCGTGTATCTGTGTGTGCCCGCGCAAGAAATAAAAGTTTTTGGGTATGAGTTGTAAATAAAAAATTAATAATTAGGGATTCCTAGAGGAATATCCGAACGATAACGAATAAATGAGCTGAATGGTGATTAGATGAATAATTTATGAATAGTCTAGATTATACACTATTATCCATTTGAATTGGCCAATCTCCGCCTATGCTGCACTGCACTACTGGTACCAAGACTTCTGTAACCAACACTTCCCCCTTACCACGGATAAAGAAGTATCCATTCAAAAATAACTTTATCAGCTTTATCGACTTTCAAACTAAACTTTACTTTCGCTAACTTATAATAATTGGTAAATTTGAAATTAGATGTTGAATTACGTATTGAGCAGTAAGGTGCGAGAATCTAAGCATGGAGTCCATAATTGAGATTGATCCCGACAGGCTGCTGAACTTTATATCGTTAGACCTGGAAGATCATGGTCAGTTGGTAAGTATTCGTTAGTAATAGGACTACGGATTTAAGCACTGTTGGTGTAAGTTAGTTCTATTAATAAATATATGTAAGCGTCGAGTTAGTTATCATAAGTATTTGTCCTATTCGAAGCTGGTCACAAATGCGTTACTAACATTAAGGCCTCTTGTATAAGTGTAACCAGCATCCCCACCTTTCCGATCGGGACACTATTGTTGGAATTCATTTAATATACAGCAGAAACGGGCGTGACGGTGGGACCGCCCGAGGCGAACCGTATACACGCTTTACCATCTGGCAAATTTTTGACTAACATTTTCATTTTTTAAGAATTTTTTAGAATAATCTAGGGCAGTATTTTATTATGACCAGCTTTTAATAGGACTCATACTAACGATCCAAATATATCTAGGAAATAAGTATCTTTGCCTATCTCTCTACCTTCTCCTACCTCCTACCTTTTTTTTGTATACGTCACTACTTGGCAAGCGATGTTTACCTGTAAGTTATTGTGTTATTTTAATGTAGCAATCGTTGGTGAACTTTTAACTAAAAAAAACAGTAAATAATAAAAGAATCAAGTTGTATGAAAATAATGCTCAGTTTCATATAACGGCGCGTGACAATCGCATTATTTTGCCGATAATTCTTAATGAATGTTGATTAGTTCAATTTACTACTTACAAGTGCTTGATTTGATTAGAACGTTGAACATCTTGATTATTTCAGTTTCGCTTTCGTAGTTGTTTTTCCAAATAAGTTTAACATACATTTTAATTCCAAAAAATGAAGGTAAAATTAATTGAAGGAAATAAACTACAATGTATATTAGTGAAAATCTAAAAGTATTTACGAAAATGTGTTTGATTGATGATTGATGTACGAATAGGTTTGCTTTGAATCAGGTCAATTAAATGGAATATCCTATTTATATGCCACCTAAACATAATCAACCGTTTTTAGAATTTTTGTCCGTCCGTCTTCGTTTTTTTTTAATCGCGAATAGGCTCGTTCGAAATCGTTTCAGGGATTAAGATTAGGACCTTAAGCGTACCCCAAGGTACCCGTTCAACACTGCTGTCATTCATATAATATCCTACATTAGACTCAGTGAACCTTCTTTTTAATGCTAATATATAAACTTTTCAGTGTTTATTGCAAACTGTAAAATTTTCTGTATTTCAAAACCATATCGCGAGTTTTCCCTTATGTTCAATAAATTTGAAATAGTTACTAATTAACAATATTCTATTAGTATGATGTCCAAGATTATTAGTATTTGAACAATCATAAGTAAACAGAAGCCTATTCCAGGATTATTTTTCAATTAGCGATTCAATTCCAATCCTTGTCCAAGGCTAAAGATTACAATACCCATGTATTTTAACACTGAAAAAAGTCCTGTTCAATTCTGAAATCACAACATATCCATAAAACCGTAAGCTAACGTAACATTATACCAATGTAAGTGATTTTCATGTCGATGTCGTGTCGTTTAGAGATAAGAAGCCTCGGCTTTAGGGCGCAGCACCAGCATTCCATATAAATCCATCTAGTCCAGAATTTAGAATCGGAATAGCAGACCAATTCAGAGTAACTAAAACTACCAGCTTCTAATACACGTGCGCAAAAATGGGAGATATAGTCAATGGATTACTATCTACTGCAGTTGAAGTAAGGGCTTGTTTTAATTGAGCTATTTTGTTATTTTGCACGGAAACGGAAACGGATACGTTTTATTAATTTGGAAATAAAATGTATGGATTTGTAAGAAGACGCTTTTCTGTCCAACTAATCTATACATTATACTTCCCTGGTAAGTCGTGAGAGTAAAAAAACCTGTTAAAACCACTCATTGCGTATTTCATGAATAACATATGTTACATGCATAAAAATAATAAAAATTATATTGCGGGCAATCACTAGTAGTTAATAAAGGTTCATCATAAATACAGAATGTCCCATGACTGACGGTTTAGACGATACGATATGGTAGAGTATCCGGGATAACCGTTTACCATCATGAAGTCCGTACGCCTGTTTGTCCCTTTGTTATAAAAAGTTACATGTGCATAAAAAAAAATCTTCACATGCTAAACGTAGCTGAAGAACGTTAGGAACTGAATAGAAAAACGTAAAACATAGTCTAGTCGGGACTAACTGCTACGTACGAGTACATCGGTAATTCTCTCGTACGGGATACGAGGCCGTGGTCATTTGATTAGTCTTGCACGTTCTACAGCTCTACATTGCACCGAAGGCTTGTTTTACGTTTTAATTGCTAGTAAAAAGGGTATAATAGGTAAAAGTGCAAAATACCTACATAAGCGAATCTTGAGGATTTTGTTTGCAATGTGGGTTGGGTGGTGGCCCAAGAACTCAACCGAGGTGAAACCATTGTAATGATAGCAAATTTGATCGATTGTTTGACCTGCCCTCTGAAGTACCTACTGCTACTACTAAAGTGTCATAATATTTTGCCATTAGCGATTATTTATACAACCAAAATTTTACTTGCCCTCTCCTACTACTACTCCTAAATAACATAAATCATAAATTATTTTTATTTACTTATATTAAAATTATATAGGACAGACTAAATTCTACCACGAATCGGTGTTGTTTAGCTATTACGACAACCCATTAAACACAAATTAAATATCATCACAAAATATAACCGTGGGAAAATATTAACTTTTCTGTGAACTCGACAGTAAAGTGATAATTGTTACACTTTTCGGTGATTTAATAAAATTCATGAAGATCTGTGGCAAGATTCATTGCTGCGTCACGTGGCGACCTCTTCTTTCCGTTCTAACGCTAATTAAGAAGTTTCAACCTCGATCGATGTTAATTTCGTTACATCAGACTTGTCACGAAAAGTTCAGCCCTTAAAATTAAATTAGTTTAAAGATGAATTGGACTTCTAATTTTGAAGTTCGAAGGGGAAGGAATTGTCCTTAATGGCCCTCAGAGCTGAATAATTTACATACTTTAGTTACTAAAGAGACAGTTTCATGATTCAGTATTAGCACATCGTGTACCTAATCGTTTTATGCTATGTTGGCATTAGGTATGGATGGTGTTTTGCGTGTTGGCGGTAATAATGAATCATAATATTTATTGTTCATGATTAGTTATATATTTGGTAGTCCTAATTTACTTTGCTATGAATCTATTATTTCTCACGACGATTGTGGAAGATGGGTGTCAACAAACGCTCACAAAGTTGACAAAATAAGACTTAGTTAAAATTAAGATACAATAATTTTTGCTAAACACTTATTATACGTAATAATCTATGTCATTATTAAATATTTCATAAGAATCAGACCGCGCAGCCCCGGCCGGTCCGATCTAACAATTGACGTTCGGTGGGTGTGTGTTTTGGATGCGACAGTGAGTGAGGGAAGGCGCATAAAATCGGCCGCTCTTGGAGGCTATCGGACAAAAATCGGAAGCCCCCTTAACAGTGGTCATCTGCTTACGCAGAAATGGTAAACAGATGAACACTTTTACTAGTACACCCAATAGCCTAATAGACGAGTACGTAAGCAATCATAAAAACATTTAAAAAATAAACTTTTTTCCCAATCAGCAAAGCTATTTTAGATTTAGAAGATCTGTAATATTTATTTAAACAATCACTTAAAAGTGTAACTAACTAGAACTGTGTAACTCAGCGATCCGCAACAGAGTTCCTTAGTACTAAATTGTTTGAAATAAGCTCCTTTGCAACAAGTAAATTGTTTGAGCTTCGTCACCAAGTTAAATTTTACGACGAATGATCAAATTAAGGAAACTATTTAACCGAAGTTTAAGTAACGTTGTTTTAGTAAATCTGTTTATTCAGTTATGCATGTATTATTATTATTATTTTACTCTTTATTGTACATCATAATTTTTTTTACAATGGAGTACACATAAATACTCAAATTATAAGGTACAAGGGCGGTCTTATTGCTAGATTTTTGTAGGTACAGCTAAATTTAATAAATGATGATTACAAGATGATGCTATACAAACACAGGTCACAAAAATAGCACGTTCGAATAATTTCTGAGAATATCGCGCAGATTATTTAATTCAAATCTGATAAAAGCTCTGAAAAAAACGGGGCTGTAGAAAGAGGGACGGACGTGCGCCATTCAAAACGCACGTTATTGAATTAATAGGCGGACCGTGACTTGCACTAGAGCACACAGATGTTACGGTGGAAACGTACAGAGTAGCTACATAATTAAAGGACACACGAAACCAATTAATCTCGATATACGTAACTAGGTACAATCAGCTTACGTTGTGTCGTACCAGTAATTCCGGCCTCACATGCTTCGGTGAGTTCACTTGTGCAATTATATGAACATAGGTATCTACGTGACGGGAGCAAAATAGAAAAACATATTTTTGAGATGCCAGTACGGGAAACCTGAGCGTGCCAACATAGGCTACGGCGTCAGGTCTGCCTGTTCAGGGGCCCTAGACAAAGCAAAAACATTCTACAAGCTATGACGCTAATACTAAAACGTATAGGAAGGACAGGCGCAATCATGTGAAAGCCACGTGGTCAATGCTAGTCATTATAATACCTCAGAACCTCGGGACAATAACTCAAGCAATTATTGTTCTGAGCTCAGGATAATCACACGGAACTTGTGACATGTTTCATTCTCGACTCAACGACGACTCTATTGGACGAAAAACGAAGCTAATACTAAGAGTGCGAATCAAAATGGCTGATTTGCCAAGCGAATTTCACTTGTCAAATTGATTAAAATAAACAAAATACATAATTTTTATTAATATTTATACCAAATAAATTAAAACAACTTACTTATGGTGATAACTTAAGTAAGTATGTACGCGTGTGTGTGTGTCGTGTGTCTTTATAAATACGTATTGCTATGTATTTTCAACTTGTATCAATGTTTCTACTTTCTTTTATGTGATACTTTTGAGCTAGTTTAAGCTTTTTTACATTTATAAAATAGCATATACTTTCAATTATAGGATAGTATACATTCTACCACACAGTACAGCGGCGACGTAATTAAAGGACACCCGACACAAATTAATCTCCACACACGTAACTAGGTACAATCAGCTCACGTCCTGTCCTGCCCCAGTAACGACGCCCTCCACGCTACCTGCTAAAGCGGCGCTGCCTGATTGATGACCCCTTCATTCATCAACGTCGTTTGCAGTATCGGTTATATGAAGCCATCGACACCAACAGTTGTTTTATTGGACACTTTATTTTAAGACTATATATATAGCTTATAAAAACATTACTAATACATTGTTTAAAAACTCATAATCCTTGGATCCCATAGGGGTTTGTTCTTTTTATAAATTTAAGCCTAACGAAATAGCAGACAACACACCAAACCTGATGTAAAATGCCAATATTAACTGATCGACAAAAGGCAGTTCGCCTGGTGTCGAGTCTGCAGTCAAGCCATGGGGCTGTTATTAAAGTCTACAACTAACCACAACCGTATTCCCAGTCCGACAGACGGTCACAGCAGCTTAAAAGTAAAAATGGAAGTGATTCCAAGACTAACAGTTCTACTAACTGTATCAACTTTAAAATGGTGTTATCAGTCGTTTTAATGGTCACTTCATTTTGAGACTGTCGTTTATAACGTCGAAGTTAAGAGCGCTGTGTATAATTTTCCCGTACCAAGAGCCGTAAATCGTCACCACTTTAATGCTTCCATTCTAAAACAGTGGGAGTCTGTATACATAAAGTTGTTTAATGATAATCTAGGTGAACTATAGAATGCGGGACTCAACCCGCGGCACTTTCATCCACAATTCTGGTTTGTTTTTGTTGTAAAAAGTAGCCTATGTCATATTCGGTTCCTAAACTATCTGTACGTAAAAAATCATATACCTTAGTGTTTGATACAGGAAATGGTGAAAACAATTCGTAATTTTTCTTGCCATTTATCTCTGTCATGAATTAATGAAAATAAAAATATATTATTATCTAAAATGTAATTTGATTGCCAATAATGAATCACATTTTCAAAAGTATACCTAGGCTTTTACAGCCAATGAAAATGTTGGAATGTGCGAGCGAGAGAGATGCGGAACGTGATAGTCCTTGTCTGTCTGTCTGTGTGCTAACGGAATACAGAAGCCTAACCAACGCTTGCTTAGTTGATTGATGGAGTATCATGAACGTTATTTGCAAAATGGAGCCGCCAAGAGCTACTAGAGTTTTTATTGGCTACTCCATTTTGGGATTCCGGGGTTTATGCGCGGCGGTAAGTATGACTTATTACGAGTTTTGTGCCATTACGCTTTTAATGTTTTCGTCGAATAATGTGATTACTTTTCTTCTGTGGATTGTATTTTTGGCTTTAATTTAAGTGTCTATCTATGGCACGCTGATAAATATCACGTACAAAAAAAATTCCTCAATTTATGTTTTCCAATATATTCTATCACGAACCGGGCACCTAGGTGTGGCCTGTGGCCCCGCCCGCGTGTAATTCCTACATAGGGACCGTGCATATCGCATGCCTAACTCAAAAAAGTAGTCGTCTTGGGATAACGCAAAACACCACTGCAATTTTATCCAGTGCAATAACACGTCAATAGAATGAAAGAGACCCATGTTACGCTGTGTCAACAAATAAGGCGAATTTCGTTGTTATTTCAATTTGAAATCATAGATGGCGTTAACTGCCGGAAGCGGAAGCCTTTGAGTATACGTAACTCAATTCTAGCCTACCGAACCGTGCATTTTTCCGGGATATTAAAGCCTATTTCACTTTACGGCCCATAAACTATTTATATGCAAAAATCAAGACGCTCCGTTGCAGCGTGAGTAAAGGACAAACCTACAAGCGCACTTTCGCTTTTACAATATGTCCGTAATTTTATGGACAAGATAGTTATTAAAGCACTTATTTCAAATGTACTAGACTTTAACAGTCGTTGAAAATGTGCGAGCGAGAGGGGAGCAAAACTTATAAAACGACTATTTAATAAATAATCTAATTATATGGCGATAAAGGTAATAATAATATTGTATGTATGTATGAAGCTTGATTGTTATTATTATTTTAACCATTATTGAAAACTTTAAAAAAGGAATGGGCGGACTTAATACTTGATGGCCTTCTCTATCAGTCAAGCCTAATGATGGTGAGAGGACGTAGCAGGTGCGTAAGACAAAAAAATTATGTTTAATAAACTGATATTATATCCTTTTTACTTTGATGAATATACATACATACATGCTATCCATATATACTATTATAATATACTTACTATAAGATAAATAATATATGAGCACTTATATTAATAAATTATGTTAACTATATTTAGGTTCTACTCCGTTAAACCCCTTTTCGTTTTTGTAATGCAATCGAACAATGCACCTGTTAAACCAATTAAGGTCTGTCAAAAGCATATTGATGAATCGCGTTAAGCTAGAATGACGTGGGGAGAAAATTATTCGGCTTTGTACGTCAGTTTCATGGTGTTTCAATTTAGTAGATTGCTTTTATTTTACTTACAAAAATATCTAATAGTTTTAAACCCATTTTGTGTGTATTACGTATTGTGTGCAAACAATAAAGTGTTTAAGTAAATAAATATAAAGCATACCTCTTAGATTTAAGCAAATTGGTAGAAACAGTATTCTCATATATCGCGTTACAGAAAAATGGCTTAAATGCAAATACACGTAAACACGCACCCACACAATAACACACACCATTCTTGCATTGTGCACACATTTAATAACCAAAAAAGGGAAAGTGTGGAGTACATACTCAATATAAATTCAGTTATGTGGTCGTTTTGCGTACAAACAAGACCATGCTTCGTGAGCGACTTAACAGCACCTGTGACACTGATCATAGGTTTAAAGATCACGCGCGATAGGCCGGTAACGTATCATTATTTTCTTAATAATTTTCTACGTTGGTAAATATTTATCTATGTGCACTAATTAAAAAATATACTGTGATCTGTGTTAAACAAACTAACGTCAATGTGTATAAGCTTTTATGCCTGTTGAGAGCAGTGGGGCCGAAACACTCATGCCTAACTACGTTCGTTGCTTATGCAACTTGCAAGTGTGCTAGCGCGACAAAAGCAGTTCTTGTTTTAAATGCAGTCTCTTACATTATAGTTCTCAAAGCTGTGTATACTTTGCTTATTAAATAGTTGTATTCAAACAGACAGAGCATGTTGTTCGACTAAATGTACCTAAACTAATCTGAAGGAGGAGTCACCGATACTAATATCCGGCAATAAACGTTGAAATGAAATGAAATGAAATTATTTATTTCGTCTTCAGTTACAAACGACTCGGACATACTTAACAAATGTCATAAAACAGTAGTAAAATAAGTAATATT
>DWLO01001070.1:0-16342 GCA_018245335.1 Dalla quadristriga
TGTGTGTGTATATGCGTGTACGTGTGTGTGTGTGTGTGTGTGTGTGTGTGTGTGTGTGTGTGTGTGTGTGTGTGGGTGTGATTGTGTGGGGGTGTGTGTGTGGGTGTGGGTGCGTGAGTTTTCAATCAATTGTGAATGAGTGATTCAGTCTCATCATACGTTAAGTTCTGCAGGTATTCCGATAATTTTGATTTGCACTCCCCGTAATTATGTAAGGGGGTATAAACGCATGATTCTGTTTATTTTATTGTCAATTACAGATGCAAGATGGTCAAATTGACTCCTTGCCAGTGCAGTACTACATCTGGTAATATTGTCACAATAATGTCCAAAACATGTGTTAGTTAAATAGGTACTGCGAAACTGATATACGATTTTTGATAAGTAATGCGTTAAAATGATAAGAAATGAATAAAAGTTTTAAGTTTCCGTAGAAATGAAATAGCGGGCAATTTGTTCGCGATCCGTGAAAGGTGAAAAAGTTCTGAGTAAACGAGAGTCGGTGAGTTTTAGTTGGTTTTGCAAAGTTCCGAAGAATGGCTGGTAAAGTTAGCATTGTAAGAAATGGGACGAGATGAGATTACTTCCATAAGTCATCACTCATAATCGTTACTAAAACTAGTCCGACCGGACGGCGACCTGTGCTCGTTTTCCGAGATGTATAGGTACCTACTGTAAATAATGTTAATGTGTGTCTTTTTTTTGTGTCTTGTTGGATACCCTGAATAAATAAAAAATAAAAAGTGAAACAAAATAAAAAACCAAAGGTTGCCTGGAACGCCGAACTTGTCCCTCCCAAACTCGTCGAAAACAACCTTTCAGGATAAAGTTCCCATCGCGACGAGCTGCGGTAAATCACGCGATAATTTCTCCGGAGATATCCAAGGAGTATTTTTAACTGGCACCGCGCGTGTACACTCCCCCTAATTCCCCTTCCCGGAGAGTGTTGGGGACGTGGGAAATTTATGCCCGTTTTTGTTCTCACGTTGCTTTTACTATGGGTTTTCGATTTTATACTGGTATACAGCTGTTTTTTTCCTCCGGCTTTTTCCTCCCGGCCTACCCTTGATGATATAAGCTAAGTACGAGTATGTATTATTTTTATAAAGCCGATGACTAAGATAGGAATTGTGTATCGTGACATAATTGGTTAACAGGGAATTGGTCAGTGATTTCTAGATTCCACCTTTAGTGATTCCACCTTTTATACGACTATTGTTCTTATTGGTGTAATAAATATTTATAAATAAATAAAATAGTCCTTTTTCTGACGTACAATAGTTATTTTTCAACATAGGTGTTCCGGTGTAACAGACCCTCACATAGTCCTATTTGAACAGATGTCCATGATAAAAATAGACTAAAGCCACAATGTGTTTGGGCCTCAAGTAAAGTCTTTTTTTAATGTGAATAAGATAGCAAACGAGCATGCAGTTCCACCCATCCGCTGACACCCATGACATCTGTAAGAAACAGGACCGTAAAAGGATCGAAACCGGGACCCACGGCTCGTCAGTCAGGGTCACTGACCACCGCGCCACCGAGTCGTCACAAACATCTTTAACAAACCTCATACAGGTCCGTACGAGGGATTGATAGTCCTGTCAGTATTAGGTGTTACCAGGACTAATATAGTTGGTTATATCCGTTAGTAATTGAAAGAACTATATAGGTACCTGTGGTATATGTTATATTTGTATATGTGTGTGCGTGCGTGTGTGTTTTTGTGTATCGTATTGTGCACCCCTACCCTACTTCTTACACATTATTCATGTTTGCGTTTCAATGGTTGTCTGGAAGAGATCGCTATTTAGTGAAAAGACCGCCAATTGTACCAACTTTATTTTGTAAATTTGTTTCTGTATTTTTTTATTGGTGTGCAATAAAGGCATTTTGTATTGCATTGAAACAAATAAATGTGTCATCTTCTTCTATATCGATAATAAAGTTACGGACATTTTACATAGTTTTTGCTAGAGGAAAGGGTGAAAGAATTCCAAATTTATCTCGCCATTTTTGTACGGTATATTGTGTGGCGTTTATACCTACGAACCGCATACATTTGGGTGTATTAGACAAAAATCATAACCGATATTTAGTAGGTATATAGCCGAATGTTTATTGAAACTGACATTCCGGTCCAGTGAGCTGTGGCAACCGTGGCGCAATTAGAACCGCAATCAAGACCACTGCTTACGCTATTAGGGACAATGCTAAACATCGAAAGCCCGACTGGTGAACTTTCCGACTATTCCATATTTCACCCCCAAATATCCCACTTTTCCCACCCAACTATCCTTCTTTTCCCACCCAGCTATCCCACTGCCCACCCTGCTATTCCGCCTTTTTTTGTAACGGGGGGAAATATTCAAAAGATACCCGACCTCTAGGGGCAGCAGATCGGGTTATGTGAGACTTTTACTCACTAAAACCCCCTCGACATTTAGGAAGGCTCCGGGATCTCAAAAGAACGCACCGGTGCCTCCCCTCCCAAAGGGCCCGTCCCGGGGAACTCCTAGTCCCCAAACTTCTCTGACCTTATGAGGCACGGCAGCCTGTGGCTATAACACCTTTTGGCTTCCCGGAGTCACACGTAGTGATAGTACAAAAGAGAGAACGGTCAGAGCTGCTAACCCACCTAGAGAATAGTTTGATAACCGGACTATTAATCACAAGCGTCGGCTTTTGGGACAAAAATACCTCGCATTAACGCAGCAACGTGGCGCGTTGATCAGTGACCCTGACTGAGGAGCCGTGAGTCCTGGGTTCGATCCCCGGCCGGGGCAGATATTTATTTAAAGATGACTGTTTGTGGTCGAGTCTTGGGATTTAAATAGTGTTGTTTTCTGTGTGTATCCGCTCCCGCATCACAGGGAATCCTAGTGCCGGGATGAGCGTGTGTAAGCATTTATTTATTTACTATTGTTGTTAATTTATTTATTATGAAGAAATTCAAAACGGCAGTAAGAGGTTATGATTTCGAGGGTTTGAGGCTCGATGTGGGATAAATGTGACAATTCTACGCTAGCGGATACGCGGTAAAAGCCCAGTCTCTAACCGCTGCCGTATAATTAAATCTCTGTAACACAATATCAAATCTATCTACCAAATATCAACACTCTTAAAAACTAGACGGTTTGAATTCTTCATAGCCCTCACAAATAGAACCGAGACATTATTTATCCCAACTCAAGGATAGAAATAGTCCATAACACTTTGATTTCGGCGATATCAAGTCATTTGATCTGCCACCGAGACTTAAATATGAAATTGAGGTCACAACGATAGAGAGACGCAAATTGGTCGGAAATGGCGACAGAATTGTCATATTGACGTCTGCGTAGACATGGGTGCGAGGAAATGAGTTCAAAGTTAGTAATTTTATAATTATATTGCTCAAAGCCCCGCGACTGATCGATAAAATTAGGCATGCTCTGGCGCGGTCGGAAGCTATACAGGTGACCGCTAGTGACAAGTTTCATGAGGTTTCATGGTTCGTAGGGCACGTTAAGAAGACGGTCCCGGTTTGTATCATCAGAATAAGAAGCAGGAGGACAAGAAAAAAAAGAAGAAGAAACGAAAGAGAAAAAGAAGGAGGAGAAGAAGGAGGAGAAATAGAAGAAGTAAAACAGATGAGAAGAAGAAATCAATGTTGGTATACTACACTGCTTCCACAGTACAAAGAAAACACACTTAACAATGCTTGTCTATGGTGCTATTATCAAACAGGTTATCATAAGATACCAGTCGTTCAAATTTGTCACAAGCCCCTGGGCAGCTTATAAACTTCCAACACTCGCCTTTGCTACCAACCCTTCCACCAATTTTTACGGGAACCGCATAGTGGAGTATCCTCCAGATCTCTTCGATTACGCCGAGAGATTACTATTTCGATGGCATAATGAGTGATGACGCATAAAATATGATGGATTGCACTTGAGAGGACTGTCGAAATTCACATCTTCCACGCTTGCAAATCTAACATTTTCAATGTGCTTTTAATTTTAATTACCATGTATGTGAGATATGTCTGTATTGTAGTGTAATTCTGCAATAAACGCTGTTCTATTATATTCAATTTGAAAAGATCACAAGAAATAAAGACCGAATTCAAATGAACTCACTCCTTGCATTACTTGCACTGAGATGTACTGAACAGTATCGTTTAAAAAAAGTTCAAAACAACTTTCAAAACACGACTGCAGATAACAGGTAAAGTTCGTTGAAACGTTACACGAACTGGGGTCAGCGACGAGGTCGAATTAACGGGATGATATTTTTCGTAAAATGTATAGCAGAATGTAAAGTCTATTTTCGAGGGTAATTTTGCTATTTTGATTGATCGCTTCTCGCGCATTTTCTATGATCATTATTCATAGAGACAGCCAATTTAGAAGATAAAACTCTACATAATGTACATTTTTATGATGATACTTTTCCATATTTCAATCTACTCGTAATTTTTGACAACTACGTTAATTTAAAATACATGCATATTATGCTGTCAAGTAAATACGATTTTAAAATACTAACGCGTGGGTCCAATTCTAGTCCTTTTTTTAAAAGTATTTGCGAGATAGTTGATAAGTAAACCGCTGTGAAATTGATCTTCTAATTCCAGAGATTGGACATAGTAGGGTAGTAGATAAGTAGATAGGTTTTGCATTATTTTTTCTAGTTTTTTATTTTTCTTCTGAAGTCTCACTGAAATGTCTTACACTTAATTATACAGAATTCAGTAAATAAGAATCATATAAAATACTAATACTAATTATAATTGAATTGCTCCACTAATAGTACGTAAATTGTAGTAGTAAACTGTAGAGCTAAAGAATCGAATATGATTAACGAAATAAAAGTGCACATTGGCACGGCACATACCTGATTACCATAACTATTTTTTGACGAATTATTATGCCTTATTCTAGCTTTATCAATAAATATTTAAATTTGTTTTAATTTGTAAAACTTTAAGCAGCGGGTTGCAATAAAAAAAAAAAAAAATTACCATAGAGCCTGCAGCAGTGAACAATCCAATCCCATAAACAGTTGTTATTATCACATCCAGCACCACTTGGCATCACTCGATATCACAAAATATCACAAAACAAAACACGAAAAGTCAATACGCGGCACCCGCGATCTCAAACACTCGGTTCGGCCATCTCAAAAATACCGTAACGCAAACATCGTTTTTAGGGGCCATGTTAGAATTCAGACGCAATAATTGGCGGGATTACACGGCGCTTCATTTTTTTTTTTAAAGAAATGGTTTTATTGCGAACAGCCAACACACTTGCGCATTCTCCGGCTTATACTGACTGAGTGAGAGCACTAACGCATTCGTACCTGATATTTTCTGAGGGGACCGCGCGTGCGTAGAGGGAGTGAATGCTATTCCCCCTGGTTTGTTATTAAATTTAAATAATTACTGACAGGCTAGTTACGTATGAGGTTGTTAAAAGCAATTTACGCCATTAACCGCGCCACTTAACCTTATTTTTTTGTTACCATGGCCAACTCTTTTATCCTCCGGGAATAATTGGATGTGCTTAGAGCCTTATTAATCTGCCTGGTTGTTACGCTGAAGTATAGCTGTTTTGATGTGAGTACAAACTGTTTTACTCGAAGTGAATTTAAATAAATTTTTGTTTAAATTTTTTTTTTTATTGTGTTGTACGGCACTCAGCTATTTCCTCAAAATGTTATTTATTAATTGATTTTAAATTATAAATCATTGTTATTTTGCAAATATCTATATAGTATGGTCGTGTTATTTGACGAACATTGTTTCTTGTACATTTTAGAGGTTTTTCTGATTACTGTCCGATTGCCTATTGCGTATAATTAATATAATTTCGAATCTAGAATATACTATTCTTGTGGACACGAAAACATTAAAATTAAATGAAAATTAAATTTAATAAAATTAAATTAAATTTACAATTTAAACTGTGATCAATTTAATTTAAAATTTCGAAAATTTTAATGGCTTTCACTTTTGCAGTTTGCGAGTATTTGTTATATTATAACTGCTTTTATTATTTTAGTCTTATTGTACACATTTAAAGAAATACAATGGATTACACAATTTTTTTTTAAATTTCATAAAGGGCGGTCTTATCGCTAAGCAGCGATTTCCTCCAGACAACCACATGGTGAGGAGTGAAAGAATACAGCTATGAGGTGCACAAGAAAAGATCAAAAGGAAATTTTACATGAAATCAACATTTAATTATATGTGATAACGAAACACACATGAGAGGAAACAGAGGAAGCAAAAGGAAAGAAAGCCAGAAACAGAAGATAAAAAATTAAGTTAAGGTTGAATGATAGTGATATTTGACTTCATACCTTTTCTTTTTTTTTTTTTATACAAAGTAAAAGGGCTTTATCGCTGAAGCGATCATGCCGCACTAGTTAGATATAAGTTGTATATATAAATAATTTAAAACTAACATTTTACATTGCGCCAGCCGTAGAACACAAACTGTTTTCTTTGGACGCAACGCGACAGCAACAGGTTTGTAAACCAATGTTCTTCTGCCTTTTGAAGGTGGTAGAACCTGTATCTGGTGCGACCGGGGCGGTACCATCGCCACACTCGATTCCGTACAGTTCTGTTTGAGGATTACAGATAACCATGGGTGGCAGTAGCCATATTATTGCATGGCTATTTGCTATTCTCATCACAAAAAAGCATATTGATTGCCATGCAAAATTTACATACAATTTTTGAACAGCATAGAGGGCCGCTTCGTAAAAAAATACCCTTATAAATTATAATTCCTACATACCCAAACAAAGCGATGAAAAGTGTTTGCAGATAACATTGTTCAGTTCACGTTGCCTAGGGGACCGATCGAATTTAATTTAATATCACCGAAAATAATTGGTTTTAATTTTAACAGAGTTTTTTCGTTGAAAACTAGAGCTTTTGCCGCCCAAACGGAGTGCTAAAAATCGTTTTTGGGTGTAAGTCTCGTGTTTCACGGCTGAAGAGGAGCGATAAAAGATGTCATCATTAGTCTCTAATAAACTCATTACGTCACTAAACAAAACTCTGAAATAGAACAGAATGAGGCCGTCCAAAATGTTGACCAAACATGTTACGAGTAGGAAACTTTCAAGAATAGTATTTATTACAATACTAATATACACTCAGTTAACGCCAAAAAAAGTAATAGTTTTGTACTAATTAGTAACACTTTTACAAAGTAAAAAATTACAAACAATGTGCGTAAATAGCACTAAGTAACTAAGTCAACTTCTGAGGATGCATAGCTTGCATACATTTCCTCCCCCTGTATAACTTATTCTTTCTTCTTTTTTGATTTTCCTGCAGTTGTTACACTTTCTATAAATACGTTTTAAAATGTTCTGTTTTGCTGAGTGTATGTGTGTCCTATGACAACTTTATGAAGTTTATTATCAATTCAATTAAACAGGACTGATAGATAAATAAAGAAATAAACGTTTACACACTCACACTGGGATTCCTAGAAAACAAAACAATTTAACGCCCATTTATCTGCCAAATAAATATTTGCCCCGGCCGGGGATCGAGCCCGGGATCCACAGCTTGTCAGTCAGGCCCACTAAACATCGCGCTACGGAGTGGCTAATCAATCGCTCGCCGCTTACCAGTTCACAGTGGGACCAGGCTCACTAATGTTATTTTTCTTCTTCCAAAGCGAATTGAAATCAAACGGCTGGTTTCCGCGCGAAACTATTACAAGATCAGACGATTCCTATTTTTAGATGTTAGCGTTATGCCCCAAGTTTATATAAGTACGAGGCTGTGCCCATGGCTCCGCTCGCATCAGATTCCCTTATTTATCGCGCGGCGAAATGTCTCTTGTAGCAGATCACATGAAAATTATTTTATTTTTTAAATTACTGCTACATGATTAGTATAAGAGTGACACTTATAAAATTTTGTGAGAGTGATCCATCCATCCCCCATCCATACATCAGCTTTTAACTCCACAGTTGGACATAGTCCGGTAGATGACGCAACTTCGAGCCTCTGAAAATGCAATTATTTCCGCCACGTGAACGCCGGAAAATAAAAGCAATTTTCCGGGACTGAAACCCCATGTCACTGTGCAGTTCATAAACTTCATCTACACAAAACCGCGTCGAGCCGTCGCTCTGTTGCAAAGTGAAAGAAGGACAAACCAACCAACCAACAAACACACTTTCACATTTATAACATTAGTAAGGATAAGTATCTAGCTTTGATCATTTTATTGATTCTCGGTTGCAGTTAATATTACGTGAGATGTATGTACTCGTTTAACATATAATTCGGATTGTACTAGAATATACCTCGGCACAGATTCATAATTACCACTGAACTATTGAACTATTACTTATATATATTTACTTCGTGCTATAGCTGACCTCGGTGAAAATATAAAAATGTACTAGAATAATTTGTGCACAGGAAGTAAATTATTCGTAGATGATGAAACATGGAGTAATACTAGCCCGGGAGCCGGTTACAAACAAACTTGCTGTACTTTACACTGACCAACGCGCCACCGAGTTGTCATGTACTGAACGATGTACCGACCGGTGTTTTGTCAGAAAACCTTTTATCCTTTAGGTATTCGTGCAGGCATTTCAATAAGCTAGTATTATATTATTTTGTCGAATGCATTGATTTGTTTGTACATATACATTTGTTTAGACATAGCAGTAGAAAACTCTAGTGATATGTTTTTTTAACATAAATTTAATTTTAATTTTAAAAGATTAATAATTTAATCATTTAATAAAAATTGCTTGCCTGACATACCTCCATACTCTTTTTGATTTCAGTTGATTTTGATCCTCTTTTAAACCCATTATAAGCATAACTTACAGCAAGCATATCTGCTACTGTCTCCGAGACTATACCGAGACGCCTGTAGGCAGACGCGGCGTGGCGTGTAAAGGAACTCATTAACTTTGAAACGGTCTCCACCCGCTCATGATTATGGCGTAAAATGCATTTCTACCATGCTACGCACGTAATACGGGGTATTAAATTAATATCTAGGAAAGAGTAGTAATAGTGGTAGTAAGTAGTACAGCTAGGATAACTGAGTGGTTAAGATTTTGGCCTACTATTCATGCGTCCGGGGTTTGAATCCCATCTTGTGGCGAGTGTGATCTTATCTTATATATCGCACCCTTAATGATATACTGGCTTTACTCAAAGGAGTAGATTTTTGGGAAACGCAAATAACCATTCTGTATTTGTTTTCGGTGCAAAAAAACATTAGGAGAACGAAAGAGAGCCATGATACGCAGTGTTAACAAAGAAGGCGAATATTGTTGTAATTTCAATTTGAAATTATAGATGACGTTAACAGAAGTCTGTGAGTCTTCACTGTGTGAGTCTGTCTTATTAAGTCTATCATTGCAGGTCGGATGCAAATTGGAATATGTATTTCAATAGCGCTATTCACATTACGGTGACCCTTTAAACCGGTGACGACACATTTACTGGACGTACCTACAGCCACGATTTCGTTCGGACCGGATATAATATTGACATATTGCATTGTATTATTGCGCACATTACAAGCTCAAAGTAGGTATAACAAAATAATAATGGGGAAAGTACAATAAAAAAAAACGCTTACACAGTCACACCCCCGTTTTAGGATGCCTTGTATTGCGGGTGGCGGACACACACAGAACACATAACACAAACGCCCAAGACCAGAGTACAAACATTTTGCTGCCAAATAAATGTCTGCCCCGGCCGGGGATCGAACCCGAGACCCACGGCTGGTTATACAGGGTCACTGACCAACGCGCTACCGAGTCGTCCAACGACATCTGCTGCGAGAAAATACAAAGTGGATTTCCAAAACAGATGACGCTACAGAACTCATGTAACTAGCGACATCTACAAGTAGTGGTAAATAACGTAAAAAGTAAATTAACTAATGTTTTTTTATGTTTTGGACTAATCATACATGGGACTGATTGAAATAAATCAGCGTAGAACTCAGAACAATATTTAGTAGTTGTTCTGAGGCGTAGACAGAGTACCTTACAAAATATGTCTACGTAAATAACTAATCATTGCACAGACAATATAGAACAACCTTGAAAACAAAAGAATAACCTGAACAATTTATTTAGCATTATACTGGAATTTGCAACCTGAATTTTACAAGATTATTCGGAAAAATGTTGAGACAGAAGTTTTTATACAAGCTGTGGCATGGCGGTGGCGTGTTGCCTTTCCACGCAAGATTAATCCCACCTGTGATTAGGATAAAGTAAAACACTCCATACCAATCAAATCAAATTAATACGTATAAATAAAGAAATAAACCAGTTACCTAATAGTTTTGTGGTGTGACTGTGTGAGCAATAATACTGTGAGGAACATTACTGGTTGGATTGGAAGGATTTACGGTTACGGTCAAATTTTACTTCAATAAATTGAATCAGCAGTATTGACGATATAGTTGAGAAGTCCGTAGGTACTCTGTACTTACCATTAGTATTCTATATTGACGAGAGTTATCTGTACAAACATTTGACTACAATTGACAGTGATATTACTCCCTACCTAGTCTGTGATTACTCTTTTCCCTCCTGCTGACATTTGTTTAAACGTCAAGCAAGTGTCAAACCATAAAGCCAACTGTCTTTTTGTTTCGGCCATTTTCGCCGAAAGACTTGTGTTCTGTTTGGGTCACGTATCCTTTCGTGGCCTATAGATCACTGATTTAAAGTTAAACCAAGATGGTGCAGAAGAAGGTAAAACTCATGTGCGTCTATTTAATTATTATATTTTTAGTGTATATTATTGCAGACTTAAATTTCATTTATGTGTATGCGCGGTGTTCGTTGTTGTTTTTCGACATAAAACATATATTAGTATTTATCACTGTATTAAAACCGTTTAAATTTATATTTTATCCAGCATTTAAAATCATAGTGAATCTAGTATCTAGGAAATAGTGTTTTGAAATGTAAGTTTTTGTAAGTGAAATCAATTAACCTAAAATGGAAACCATGATGTTAACTCTTCAATTATTGCCATGATTACAACTGTTTTATCACCAAGATCTCTGATTCCCTAGTGAGACTACAATTGATACGATTGCGCGTTAAACGTGTTTTATCTAATCGTCTTGTTTCTTTTAGCCTAAGAAGAAGGTAGGGAAGAAAGTAGCGGCTGCCCCTCTAGTCGTGAAGAAAGTTGAGCCTAAAAAGATCGTAAACCCTCTTTTCGAGAAGAGGACAAAGAACTTTGCTATCGGTAAGTTAAAAAAAATGTAATGTAATGTATTGTTATCACACTGTTTGGACCAAAATGATGAAACCTTTAACCTGAAACTCCATGTGGGTATAATATCGAGCTTTTTAACACTGATATGGTCCATAATAGTTAATTTAGTATACTGAAAATAACGGAGTCTTACAAGCAAACGTTAGTACTACCACTGTTTGTCCTATAGTTATGGCAGTTGTATACTTTTGGTGTAACCGTAATATAACCTACTTTAGATTGGTTTAGCCAGAACAGGTGAGCGGCAAGGAATCGGTACGGCGTCTACCGACTCCCTCCCTCCTTGTAAATATCTCACAATAGTCATAATAACTAAATGCCTCAGTTACTAATAACTACATTTCAAATAGCCTCAAGGAAATTTGATTGTGCTAGTTATCACAAATTAATTGCCTTCAAAAAGAAAACATATTTTTGTCATGATATCACCTTGGCATAGGTTGATTTTTTATGATAAAAGTTACCAAATTCTCATGCAGGTCAAGACATCCAGCCTACCCGTGACCTATCTCGCTTTGTGCGATGGCCCAAGTACATTCGCATCCAGCGCCAGAAGGCAGTGCTCCAGCGCAGGCTGAAGGTGCCTCCGCCAATCAATCAGTTCACCCAGACCCTAGATAAGACCACAGGTAAGTCAAAATTAAGATCAATAGCAAACAAATTAGTGACGGTGGTAGCATATAGATACATGTATGTGATATTTATATCTTAGTATACTTTCACACTTTATCAACCTGCACTGGAGTAAGCTCCAGCAGAACAGTCTTATCTGTTAATAGAGACCTTGCACTGGGTAACTTATGACCTGTAATCAACATTTAATTTGGATCTTTCCATTGCACTGACAAATACTTATAAAACACGATCACTATTGTCACTTCTATTACTGTAGTTCTCACTCCTCTCATGGTGAGAAGGGTAAGGCTATAGTCCACTGGGCTGGCTAAGTGGGGATTGGTAGACTTCACACGACCTTAAGAACATCATGGAGAACTCTGAGGCATGCAGGTTATCTCACAAAGTTTTCCTTCACCGAAAGCAGATGATATTCAATTACTTAAAGCCCACATTACTTAAAAAAAGTCATAGGTGGATTTGAACCCCGCATGCCCCGAGGCCGATCTTTAAACCACTAGCCTTTCGACGCTTCACCAGTATAGTGCTAGCATTAACCAATTCTACATTCAAACTCAACATGATGATTTCCAAATGCAACTATGAATCACTATGATTATCAACAAAATATACGAGCTTTTTAACTCTGATATTGTTTACGACATGAGATCGTGTTCATCCTTCAACATTTTGTCTGATATATGTCAATGTTCCCTACAGCCAAAGGTCTGTTCAAAATCCTTGAGAAATACCGGCCAGAGACTGAAGCAGTCAGGAAAGATCGTCTGAGGAAAGCTGCTGAAGCTAAGGTATTGACTAATTTCTGTTAAAGCAATTATTATAGATGACCTTCACTTCTGTTTGACCAAAGTATGGTTATTTGTGTTAAGTCACAAACCTTTAATAGCGAAAGAAAACGTGTAGTTACTTGGCATGGTCAATGGGAGACAGTGTTCCTGATTACCTGCTTGTAGAACACACACTAATAGGGTTCATATGTGCTCATTAAATATTATACCAAATGACCTACCTATGTAACAACTATGACTGCAGTAAAACATTGAGTTCCGAATATAAACTCATATTTGCTCTTTTTATGGTCTCCCCTATGTGAAAATAGCAATATGGTATGCTATAAACTATAAGGACTTATAAGGGATTATGTTTGCAGTCAATGGGCTTAGATATAACTGAGGTTGGTCACAGATGTACTGTTCCAGTAGATATTGCTCCGTATTGCTTCAATAGACACTGAAGCGTTCATGGTCACACGGTGAGTGTCAATCGTAAGAGATTGACGAGTTAAGTTGCGCTTGTCTTAGCTGGCAGTTGGATAGATGACTGCTAGTGGGAAATAATTCTTGAGCGCTTCCGTGCATCGGACTGCATGTTAAGCCATCTGTCCGGGTTGTTAATGTCAGATAATAAGCCTTGTCAGAGGAATTCAAGTAGCCTGACAAACTTTTGGCACTGGTTGCCAATAACCCCTCCATCAATCCGCATTGGAGCAGCGTGGAAGAGTACGCTCCAGGCCATCTCGATTATGAGGAGAGACCCGTGCCCAGCAGTGGGCCACTTTGGGTTGAAGCCCAAACACCGCTTAGATAATCATAATATTAAATTAGTATACTACTAGTATATGATGCATAAAAACTTATATCCGATGGCCATGACGACCACTTCCACCAAGATCTCTGATTGCCCAGCAACTATTTTAAATATTGCCCGCTTTTCACATTGTTGTCATAACATATAAGGTGGTGCTTTCAGATCGCCAAGAAGGATGAGGCGCCACCGAAGAGGCCTAACACTATCCGTGCCGGCACCAACACCGTCACGAAGCTCGTTGAGAAGAAGAAGGCACAGCTGGTCGTGATTGCTCACGATGTAGATCCCATTGAGGTATGTATGTGTTGTGGATTATCACATTGATGGTTCGACATATTTGCTTATGAGAAATTGGTTTATTTATGTAAACTTACATGCTGTTGTCTTCAGTGGGAACTGACTCCCAGGGACATAGGAGTTATTTAGTAGGACTGTGAGTACAAGCAAGTCCAGGCAGTCAACAAATGCCAAATCAATATTACTAAACTATATTAGGATTGGTGACAGATGTGTTGCTACTATTGAGGACTGTGATATTCGCCTCTGGTGTAAGTAAGACCAGAAACCACAATTGTGTGTGATAATAATTGCATAAGGAGCTATGGGTGTGACTGCCCTAGCTAAATCTGCATTGTAGATCTTCAGAAAAGTCTTAAAAAATTTGTTATCAAATAAATCCCTACAGCATTTATTTAGTAAGATAATGAAGATAATGGCTATGATGTAAGAATTTCTTCACCTGAGGCTGTGGATTACAAATAAAAGTCCACATGCTGTATGAAGCTAATTGACTCTGAGCCATCATGTGAATCATGTGTTGTGTAGGGGTAACAGGGACATATATTATTACCAGTGGTCACCCACTGGTTGTAATTCGACCATAATCATAATTTTTATTACTCGAAAAACAAATTGAATTTGCATATGAGTTAACAATTTTTTCTTTTATTGTCAACACTAAAGCTAGTCAACACTAGTCAACAGCTACCAAACAAAAAAAAAACTGTTAAACAGGGGAGAAAAAGGTCCTTAACTGTTTTGTATTTGCATATTATGTATTGCACCATATACAATAGCTTTACAAAAAATAGGCATACGACAGATGTAAAAAAGGCGGTCTCTTATCGATAAGTAGCGATTTCTTAAGGTGAGGAGTTGTCGAAAACAGTTATAAAAATGTAGGGTGCACGTAAAATTAGAAGAAAGGAAGAAATTTATTGCCAGAAAACTAATTTAATAAATTAACTTCATCTGGAACCCAGTTTCTGGGTGGACCTCTCCAAGGCTAGAGTGAAAAGGCTTTTTATAGGCAAGCGTGCCTTTTCATATACTACTAAGCTTTCCATAGATGTCTCTGTCAAACTGTCTCCCTACTCTTTCATCATTAGTCATCCTAAAACATTGGTTTAAATGTTAAAACAATAATGTTATGGAGTCTCATTTCTTATCTGTGTTTACTCTGTTGCAGCTGGTGCTCTTCCTGCCCGCTCTCTGCCGCAAGATGGGTGTGCCCTACTGCATCGTGAAGGGCAAGTCCCGTCTCGGAGCCCTAGTACACCGCAAGACCTGCACCTGCTTAGCGCTCACAAATGTTAGTACTGTTTGTACTTGTAATTGTTACATTGTTGTGTAGAAGCCAATGGAAGGTGTGCACGTAATGATGATTTATTTGCTATCTGAATGCCGTGAGGATAGCTTCTCTACCACCAATACAGAGTTTCTGAATGTGCCACCATCTCCATCTCCATCTTATTATGATTCAATGATTCATTTGCTAATTTATGCAGAACAATATTGTTCTCTAGTTAAAAATCGAGAATTGACGCCGCATTTAACATGATTGATAGTTATTGGTTTTTATCTCGAATTAAAATAGGGCTGTGCCGCGTTTCATGTCCCTAGATTTGATTGAGAAAAATGGCGACAAAAATTACGCATTGTTTTCTTTTTCATTAAAAGCTAGGTACCACAATGACAATTAAAATCCGTAATTTTACTGTCAGGAATGTTAATGAAGCTAATTGTTTCAAAGATTATTGAGACAATTTCACAATTATTGAAAATTGTAGAATATGTGAGCGGATAGGGAAGTGAAACTGATAAACCCTCTTAGCTAAACAGTGTTTATCGACTTATGTCTAGTAAAAGTTTGTTATGACAAAACGTTGCCTAGCAACTAAACGCTGGTAGTGGTTATGGTTTAAATTGTTTGTGGTAAATGATTAGCCCTTAGTTATATTTTCAGCCGTATGAAGCCCATTCGCGATAATAAAACGCCGACAGATGGACGGAAATTCTTAAAACTATTGACCATATTTAGGTGTCAAATAAATAGCATATTCCATTTTATTTATTTTTAAGATGGAACACGTGGAATCCCAGCGTGGTGTGTAAAATATTATTATTATTTTTCAGGTGGAGGCCGGCGACAGAGCTTCGTTCACGAAGGTGGTGGAGGCGATCCGTACGAACTTCAACGAGCGGTACGAGGAGCTGCGCCGCCACTGGGGCGGAGGCGCGCTCGGGAACAAGTCCAACGCGCGCATCGCCAAGCTGGAGAAGGCCAAGGCGCGCGAGCTGGCGCAGAAGCAGGGCTGAGCACAATAAACTTTAAAACTTAACCGGCGTTTTATTTCGTACTTGAATGATGTCCTATGTAGGCCTGGCGAAAATACCTATTTTCGCCATATACAGGGTAATTTCTAACTGACCAGAATCCCTTCACGAGCCCACGTGTTCCGTCATTCTGAACACCACTACGATGGTAGTTAATTTTTTAATGCATTCATTCACGAGCAATATGAATTTTTAACA